>PVJO010006321.1:0-90149 GCA_004026905.1 Hystrix cristata | reverse complement strand
AAAGAATTGGACGAGTCACACAGATACAAAAGAACAAGCAAGCAAAGTTGATTGATGTGGTGGTAGCTCAAAAAAGAGAAGGCTTGCACTGGAAAGCCCCAAGGGTATGAAGGGCGTGTCTTTTATTTCTGGACAAGAGTCCAAGGCTCTCCTGGAGGGCAGTCCTGAGAGTGTTTGATGTGTTGAGTCATGACCTGTGTGTCAACTGCACATGTCCTTACCCATAATTCACTCTGTTTTAATTGTACCTATGAGATGCATATGATAGAGTTGAATAGATGATGCGTTTCTCCATGGCCAGAGTTACTTTTGGATACTTCAAGGTATTTCTGTTCCCCAGTTGGATGTTTCCCTAAGAACTGATTCATGGATTACTTCTTCTGTGTCTAGTCTTTGGGAGTTAGACAGCCAGGTCTGTAGGCAGGACCAGGACCCTTGAAGACTGATGAAGATGTGTTCCTTAGCCCATGGTTTGATAGGAAGGCATGCCCTGGCCTATGATAACTACAATTCTAAAGTGACCTGGTATTATAGGCAACCAAGTTAGGTAGAAATTAATAGGCACTCACACAGGGACAGGCCCTCGAGGCACTATGCCTGGAGGGACACCCATTGAAAATCAGGCCACAGGATAAAATACAATGACTAGGCCTACATGCCTCCCTGAGGGATAAACAGTAACTTGAGATTGTGCAGTGATTGGTATCACCTGGGAGTAAAGTCCAGATAGACATCAGTCACCCAGGTGGGTGACGAGAACATCAGGACGTATCCCTTCCCCAAATGCCTTTGTTCTTTCTATGTACCCTGCTACATGACTTGTTTCCCTACTGGACCAATATTAGCTAAGCTGCTATACTTATAATCCTATAGGTTGATTGTAGTTTGATCTATGTTGTACCTACATTGTGACTTTGCTGTCTAAATTATCCCTGGCCAAGGACCTTGGTGGCAACATACCGGGGACCCCCTCCTGTCTCACAGAAGTTACCTCTCAATAGATCTTTCCTACTCTTAAACTCTATTGTGTCTTTGAATTCATTCTTCAATTTTGGGGGACACCAATTTGGCATATCTGATATCAAGCAGGTTGGGAGTTACATTTCTCCTATATCACTGGGTTATATCACTGGTTCTGCCACTAACTTGCTATATAACTAGGTTTAGTGACTGGTTTACCTGTTCTTCACATCTCCGAAACTCAGCCCAGTGAAGAGAAGTTGTTTCCAAGATAAGGAACCTCAAGTGACATCAGTTTTCCTGGAGTTGGCAGTAGATGGTTCTTTCCATCATTCTCTTTACCTGTGTTGAGTTTCATACACTTGTCCACATCCAGGGAACACTGCAAATATGGAACTTGATGGAGGTGAGGCTTCGAGATACATATTTGGTATCTGTCAGCAACCAGATGGTTTTTAAAGTCGCAGGGCAAATGAGATCATCTAGGGACAGGATGTCACTGGACAGGGTCTGAGGAGGTTCCCACCGAGATGGAGAACCCTAGACCCACCGAACAGGTAAAATTAATTTGCAGGTTTGCTGACTCCTGTCACAAAAATAATTTACAGGATGCGTCAATAAGAGGCATAAAGGGATTTTATTAGGCAGAAAATTTAAAGTATGCATTTAAAGATACAGACTGAGGGCTCTCAAGAGAGAGATACATTATTATCTGGAGGTGAATATATTTATGGGGACTTTGTGGGTGTTTTCTTGGAAGCAATCTGGGCTGTGCATTCCTACTGTCAGCCAGTTTACCCATCTGGCAGGCTATGTGAGAATGTAAACCATTTATATGTGTTTGAAGTGAGATCAGCTGCCCATTAGCATTGCTGTTTCTTTGAGGATAACTACAATTTATGGTGAAAAGAGGTGTTCTATTGACAGGTGACAAAGGCCAATTTGCAGGTGAAAAGGAATCGTATTGTGTCTCAGGAGAAGGAAAAAATTAAACTGGGCTTGAGTAACTTTTGTGTCCTGAAGTTGCAGTTTTTCTTAAAAAGTATAAATTTAAAATTTCAATTTTCCTCATCTCCTTTTTTTTTAACTATCTTTATTTTTTCTGTCCTACCTCAAGAGTAGAAAAGACTGGACTCTGTCACACTGCAGATTTAGAGAATAAGCAGAGGAGGAGGAGGGGCTGGAGGCAGGAACTGCAGTTAGGAGGAGGCAGGCAGAGATCAGGGAGCTGGCCCTGGGGGACAAGAAGAGGAGGGAGAGAGTGTGTCCTGCCCAGAGAAGGGGACAGGGAAGTAACCCTGGGCTTGGCAACAACGTGGGGAGTACTGGTGACAAAAACCTGCCATTTTAGTGGAGTAAAAGGTCAAAAACTCAGTAGCAAAGGGATTATGGAGCTAACAAATGATACCTCTTCACTGTGCTGTGAATTGGCAGCAAAAAGTAGAGTTGAAGCAGGCAAGAGATATGCCCTCAAAAAACTTTTCATGTTGCCAGTGTGGTAGGAGTAGGGCGCCACTAAGGCTGGCTGGCAAGGGGGTGTGACCTGGAGGAGTGGCTTGGCATCAATTTCAAGCACTGCCCCTCCCACGCAGACAGTAGGGCTTCTCAGAGTTTCCAAGGAACCCCATTTTATAAGTGGAAGTGGCACCCTCTGGGGAGGCCAGGGAAAGCCTCTGTCTTTCCTCATGCACTGTAGGGGCAGCCTCCCACCCTGGCCCTGCACTTTGAACTTTCTGAACCAGCACTCCTGGCAGCACCTCCACAGCTTTTTCTGTTTGGCCTGCACTTGCTCTGCAGGGCCAGCTCTTCTTATAACTTTTGATAAAACTTCAGAATTACTTTTTGCGGCCCTCGTTCAATTATTTGTTTGAGGAGGGGAAGAACCCAGGAATATCAGAATCCACCAAAAGCACCAAGATGTATGTCCTACAAATTCAACCCGTGCATGCCCCAAACAGGTTTTTATGAATTGTTATGAATGCTGGTATCAACAGTCTTCCTTTCCCTGTGATTTCTTTTCTTCCTGCTTGTTAGAGTTTTTTGGTCATTTAACCATAAAACTAATAATTGTTCAACTCACATCAGTCTTACTATATGATAAATAAACCAATTTTTCCCCTTCTTAAATTCTTGAAACATATTGAATTATATTCTAGAAAGGATTTTAGAAATTTAATCTAAGTACATGTGCTTCTGAGGATTGAACCCAGGAACACTCTACCATTGAGCTGCATCCCAAGCCCTTTTTATATTTTCAATTTTGGGGCAAAGTCTTGCTAAGTCACCCAGGGTGGCCCCGAAATTGAGATCATCCTGCCTCAGTCTCCCAAATAGCTGGAATTACAGGCCAGCATCACCACACTCAACTAAGCATCTTACTTTGTAAGTGGGAAAAGGAAGCACCAAAAGGATAAGAGTCATGCTTCATAGATGGATCTAGAAACAAAATCCAAGAAGTAACACTCACACTTTCTCTCTCTCTCTTTTTTTTTTTTTTTTTTTTTTTTTTTTTTTTTTTTTTTTTTTTTTTTTGCCATGGATTGAACTCAGGGCTTTGTAGTCACTAGGCAAGCACTCTACTACTGAGTTAAATCCCCAGCCCACGCATTCTCTTTTTCAAATTTACCTCAAAATGTCTTAACACTTTACTCATCCCAGGGGCATCTCTTGGAACATTTGAATCCAATAAAGCATCTTACACCTAACCATTGAGATTTGAAAATTTGCCATATTATACCATATCTAAAGCAATTTCTGTGAACATTCAATATACTTCACTAATACTGTTTTAAAATCCTTGGAAATTTATTTATCAGTGCTGAGGACCAAACCCAGGGCCTCATGTACAGTTGGCAAACACTTAGCCGCTGAGCTGCACTCCCAGCCCCTGTGAAACTCTGAGCTGATCAGTGAGTTTTTCATTGTGAGTAGTACGGGATGCTTTGTTCTTACAGATAACAAACTGTTGCTAGGCTTTGGGGTCCTGGGGTCCCACTGTTGCTAGGCTTTGGGGTCCCGGAGTCTCTTTCTAAGGATGGTTTCTAGGTTCTCTATGTCCTGAACAAAGAACTGAATGAAACAAGCATAAATAGTGACCAAGTTTTATATTTACTAAAGGTAGGAAACAACAGACTCTGCAGAGTGAGTTTGGGCCAAGTAAAAGTAGGAAAAAGGAGAAAAAAATATATACTCTACAGGATAGAGTGGGCTACTGTAAAGAGACACAGTAGCAAATGCTTAATGATGACTGTCCTTCTTCCATATTTCCCACACTGGAGTCACCTCCAGGTCATCCTATCAAAAACCTGCTCAGGTTCTCTCGAGAAGTCCACAGGCAGGATTTTGAGAACTGCTCTGCCCATGTGTCCTTGGATTAATTGATCACACCTACAGTCCCATCCAGCTTTAGTGACACCCTACTTTCCTGCCTGTTATAGCTTGTGTCTAGATGTCCCCCCACATCCTCATGTGGTCATAAGTGGAGCTTTTCAGAGGTGAACAGATCTGGAGTACATTATGCCAGGATTAAGGATGGGGTGCTGGGATTGATTCATGGTTCAATGCTGGGAATAAGGGTGCCCCACCCTGGGTGTGCATGTGTGCTATTCGCCCTAAGGGCAGGTGGCCTGGCTAGAATGGAAGGAACAGAAAGAAGACTGCTGTTGTTGCTTGCTGCTGGTCTCTTGCTTCCTCATTACTTCACCGCTTTGCTGCCTTCCTGCCTTCTGCCCACCATGAACTGTTTCTCCTCTGCCAGTCTCCTCTGCCATGCCACCCTGCCTTGGAGCTAGGCAACTATGAACTGAAACCGCTACACACTGTGAGCTACAATAAATCTTTCCTCCTTTAACTTTGGGCATTGGGTATTTTGTCTCAGCAATGTGAAAAGTAACTAAGACATTCCCTCACCATTAAATCACGAGGTTCTAGTGGGCAAGAGCCTGACTCTGCATTTCTGAAGTGTAGATGTTCAAGAAAGTCTTACTCACCAAGGGAAAGGATGAATACTGTAGTAGCTGCTTGGTCTACTTTTGATACTGTGTGTATCAGGCTCACGGTTCCACAAACGTCATAGAATGAAGTTGTGAGCCGAAAGAGGAGATTAGGAGAGTTTTATGAGAAATAAGAACAATAGCTCCTGGGTTTCCAGGAGGGGTCCTGAGTGGGGTGGGAATGTTTATTCCTTATCCAAAGTCCTAGTTCACTATTTTTATTTAAATTTTCCATTGTATGACCTAATACTCAATTTTATCTTGGCCCTTTACCTTGTCTAGCTGCCTTGCTCAGAAGCTAACTAAATGAAATATCTTCTACACTTTTTAGAAAACTATGTTGTAATTAAGATTTACGATTCTGGCTTTTGAACAAGCTATAACCTGCATGTCTTTGGTTTTGTCTTTTAATTAAAAATCACTTTCAAATTCTAGGTTATTTTGTGTTTTATTGGCCATTTCTGCCTACAGCAGTTTCCTTTCTTTCCTAAGAATTTGTAAAACTCGTCTGGCACAGTGGCACATGCCTGTAATCCCAGCATTACTAGGTTTGGGGTTCTGTAGAGATTCTTTACAGGTTCTTGGTGTCCTGAACAAGGAGCTGGACAAGACACTTGGAGAAGGTAGCAAAGATATACATTTGTTGATGGTGGAAAAGAAGTACACTCTGTAGAGTGAGAGCCAATCAGTGAAAAAGCTCACAGTGGCCACAAGGATAATAATGGCGGGGTCTTTTGAATCTCACTTGCCTAGATTGCTTCTCCTTCATGCATATAAGGCATTTGGGCAGAAACTTACTTGGCCTGACATTGGATTTGAACTGTCCTACCAAAAGCAGCTTGGTTTTGCCAGGTGTAAATGAAGAATGAAAACGGCACTTTTCTGATTGGTCCTACCAGGGTTTGGGAACTGCATAGTCATTACGGATTCTATGTTCTTCATCGTGTCCTGGCTCTCCATGACTGACAGATCCTTCATAGTTTAACTGGTTTGCCCTACTCTAGTCTCCTATCTCACCAGTACTGAGGAGGCTGAGGCAAGGAGAGTTTGAGGCCAGCCTGGGCTCCAGACTGAGTTCAAGACTGGCCTGGACTACATAGGAAAACAATGTCTTCAATACCTTCTGTAGTCATCTTCTCTGATTCTTGATCTATTAAGAGTCTCAATATCAAATCCACTAAGAATCTGGAAATATATGTAGATTGTTGATACTAGTTCTAACTCATAAATTAAAAAATTAGAACCTAGTCTTATGGTCAGTATAGAAACATGCAAAATTATTCACTAAAAAAAATTACCATGTACATCATTTTCTTATGCCATGCCAAGATTGTATGATTCAGAGGGCTAAGCCTTGAATATAAAAATGACTTGAATATAATAAGCTTTCAGAAGCTTGTTTCTGGGGGCCGAGGATGTAGCTCAGTGGTAGAGCGCTCACCAGCAAGTGCAAGCCCCTGAGTTTGATCCCCAGAACACCCCACAAAAGTTTATTTCATAACTCATTCTGTAAAAGTAACTGCACCTGAGAAATGAAAAATGAAGCCTGTTGAATAGTTGCTATAATGGTAAACTTTTCTGAAACCCATCTGACATGTAATTTTAAATAAAAAATAAGAACCAAAAAGTCAAATTTCAATTAGAAAAAGTATATTGAAGAGGCTGTTTTATGTTTTAAGGTTAAAAAATGGAAATTCAGTATAGAAATTTGAAGAGGAAAAAATGATGCTATTTCTAACAGTGTTTTCTGGAATGTTCTGTAACGGCCAAATACATCTGACTCAACCTTAAGAAAATTCTATTTGCCTTAGTAAAAGTTTAAACTGTTTTAAAAAGTCTAAAATGGGGAGTAACTCAAAATGATAAAATACTCAAATTCAAGAATTGTAGGATTCCCTGACAACTATTAGAAACATTGCTTCATCTGCCTGGGGCAGCTTCCACATCTGTAAAACGGTTTACCAGTAAGGACGTTAATGAGGATTAGCCTTACTCTCAGATGAAATGCTTTGTGGGAAATGATGGAAATCTGGAATTTTAAAATCTAATTTTCCTTTAGGAAGTAAATTAATATCTCACTTGAGACTATGTCAGTTCTGCGCTGGCATAATCTGGTTAGAGCTAAGCCAGAGGTGAGGAGAACTGAAAGGGCCAGACTCAAAGCAAACTCAAATACCTCACTGGGAAGACTTCCAATTTGAATATTTCGGAGACTTGTGAAGTTTGAGGGTTTTTTTTTTCCTACCAGAATTCATAAATCCTTGAGATAGGTGGAAGAGTTTGACTCCAAAACCACCAAGTCACACCTACTGGCTCCTTCACCAAACAGAAACAAGTGGAACCCAGGCCAAATTCAGACCAGTCATTTTAGGCACACACTTGGTTGGCGTAGGAGTTTCCACTTCACAGTTCATGTTAAAGCCATAAAGCACAGATCACCGCCTGTGAGAAAGCCCCTGGACCCCGGCCAGCTCCCACACCTGGCGTTGAGAAACTGCAGCAAAACTTGCTTCCAAAGGCAAAGCGAGCAGACCGTCCCTGGCTTGCTGGTCACTGCCTAATCTGTACTTCAAGCCTTAACTGGAAAGGTTTTGAGTTCAATATGGCTGTAGCAGAGACTGGTGAATAGGAAAGGCTGGTCAAGAAGGCAGACTTAGCAAGTGATGAGACTAAAGGATCATTTTCTAGCATTCTGGAATTTTCTAAATGTAAAAGTCAGTCTACAAATAAGTTCTGCTACATGCACACCAAATGGCATCTTTGAGGCATGGGGAAAAGTCTTTGCAGGGTCAGAGCAAAAGGCCTTCCATGGCTCTGCCGAGTATTTGGAAGTATGAACCAGATGACACACTTTCGACTTCAATTTGTGCTTTTCAGTGTGCATGATGAAGAGTTGGTGGGTGAAATTTTTTAGATATTTTTGTATCATTTTATTGTTCTTCATTTTATAAGAGATAAATTATGAGAAAACTGTGCATAAGCCAAATTATATGTTAAATGCACTTATTGAGTTTGCAGAATGAGGGGAGACAAACACGTATCATCTGGTAAAGTCAGCAGTCACTCCAGAGTCTCTTTTGTGTGAATCTAGATATTCCTCTTTGGGTTGATTAAAGCCAGGTCCACATGCCTTATTAAACTCGGTATTTATGTAGCAGTTTTACTTCTCATGTGTTGTAAAATCTTCTCTGAGGATGAGAGAGAAACATTATTAATCCAATTTTACTTCAGTGTATGATTAACTCAACCGCTTTGACTCAAATGAAAGCTAGTTATTATCTCCCTATCATTCTGATACCTGCAGTGTTGAAATACATAAATAGGTCAAAACTGTCAGCAGCTTACCTATGAAACTGGATTTCTGCCAGGTGTGGTAGCAAATACCTGTAATCCCAGCACTCCAGTGTCTGAGGCAGAGGCCGAGGGGTCACTGCAAGTTCAAGGCCGGTTTGGGATACATAGTGAATTCAAGGACAGCCGGAATGATATAGGGAGACTATAGTTTAAAAAAGAAAGCAAGAAGGAAACTGGATTTCTGTTCACTACTAACTCTATGCACTCTACTGTAGTGTTCGATTTTCTTTTGCTTGTTTGAAACAGGGTCTTGCTATGTAGCTCAGGTTGGCCTTGAACTCCCTATATAACCTGGGCTGCTTTCAAACTTGTGGTGCTCCTGCTGCCTCAGCCTCCTCTGGAGTGCTGGGATTACTGGCATACACCACCACACCCAGCTATGGTGTTCATTCTTTATGAGTAAAAGTGGATAGAAGCACCATGCTGAAACTATTTGTACTATGTATGGCTCTACCCATAGTGCTAGTTGACAAACTATGACCTGTGGGTCAAATACAGCCCACTATCTGTTTTTGTATGCCCCACAAATGTAGTTTTTGCATTTTAAAATAGCTTTAAAAATTCAAAGGAGGAAGAATATGTTTGCAATACTTGTAAATTTATATAGAATTTAATTTCAGTGTCCATAAATATTCATTAGGATACAACCGTTTCATTCACTTGTGTATTACCTAGGGTTTCTCTATACTACAAAAGCCAAGTTGAATGGTTTTGACAGAAACTGTATGATTCACAAAACCTAAAATATTTACTATCTAGACCTTTACAAAAAAGCTTGCTGACATCTTGTATATAATATATGAGGTAGTGCGTGTCCCAGCAATAAATAGTTTAGCAATGAAAAGTAATACTCATATTCAATTTAAATACCAAAATATCATAGTCATCTGAGATTGAAATAATGTTTAAATTATGTGAACACGTAAGGTCTAATATTCCAAATGCAAACATGCAAAGATACCAAATAGGTTCTTTAAAATGAATTTATCTCGTCCTTGCAAAAAGATAAAAAAGAAATTGTAAATCGATATGGAAATGCATCTATACCTCATTTTCATTTTGAGGCACTTTTGGGTCTATGATACAAAATTTCTTTTGTCTATAACTCAAAACAGCAAAGGACAGAAAAAAATGAGTAAAGAAATAACCAGATATAGTTTATAGGGCAAAAATGATAACACAATCAGTAACTCAATTCAGTTAGTTATATAGAAGAAGCATGCTTGGCAATGTAGTCAAACACTTCCTAAATGCCATACATCTGCACAGTTTTCAATGGTTAGTTCTGCGTGAGAAGTGCTGACATTCTTCCCAATAGCAGCTATGGAATAAATAAGTAATTTTGCATTGTACTAGCAAATGGTGTAGTGGGCATTTTCCAGCACTTCCGGGGGATCAGCACGATTCATTAGCTTGTGTAACAATTCTGACACCAGGCTGAGGTCAGTTCCAGGGTTCTGAGGTAGCACAGGCTTGGAAGACAGTAGACCCTAAGTTGAGACCATAGTTAAATGTAAATCAAACTCGGCAGTCAGGAGGGGAAATAAAATCACTTCTTGTTCATTGTTTATACCTACTTGAAAATAAATTCTAATACTTTTCGAGTACACTATGATTGATTGTTTAATTCTAAATTGCTATGCATGTTGGAAACTTTTGAACACATCAAGATTACTTCCAATAATTTACAGTATGGTAACATGTGGTGATAAAGAGAACAAGATTCTCTCTGAAGGAATAGAAACTGCATTGCAGATGGGCTTCAAGGACACAGGAAAGAAGCCTGGGCAGCGGAATGTACTTGGTGTTCCTAGCGTAAGGCAGGACTTCCCACGTTGATGGTGTCTTATTTCTCTCTGACATTATTTCTATTGATCTTGCCATGAAAGTCCCAACAGAAACTCTTTAGGATTCAGAAACAAGAAAGCAGAATTCCTGAAAATTCCCAGTAACTTCCTGGATCATAAATTATCTATACTTTTCCTAACAAGTTATCATAATAATTAGAGAATAATTTTTGTGATAATATTATACAAAATTTTCAGGAGCTTTCTATAAAAGTGATATAATAATAAATTATGGTTTTGTATTATCATGACATTATTTCAATAATGTGTAAAAATAATTTCCAAGTGATTTTTTAAAACACTAAACAAAGACAAAAACAATACAAAATAATGCCCCAAAAATTTTTAATTAAGCCAGTATGCCATAAATATTATTTAAATTATCATTCTTAAGGTAAAACATTAAAAGGCACATAGAATTAATTGCCCGATTCAACATAGAAAGGTTTTTTTTTTTTTTGCACTATGTTAGTTAAATTGTTAAAAGTGTGTTCAAAAGCATGCTAAAGTAGACATGGGGATGCTGTGTCTTCATGTAAATTCATTTGTTTAATGGTGAAAACATTTTGTCTTCTCGATTTAAATTTTGCTGTTGAAATCAATATTGACTTCATTAATTCAGATTTTGGGTCTTTTCCTGATTTTTGAGAGGAGTATTCATGAGTATTCACTGTATTTTTATGTTACAATACTCTTGTTGAGTACTTCCTTTAGAAATGGCTCACCAGTTAAACTTATTCCAGTTCTTTCTTGCCCCAAACAAAGAATTGGACAAGACAAGCCAAAAATGATACCAAAAGTTTATTTGAAAAGTGAGGGATGAAGGAGTAGGAAAACCGGCTCTGTAGAGCAGACTTGGAACTTGAGCCAAACACAAAGAGGAAAGGATAAAAGCAAACATAAAAGTCCACTCTGCTCAAGATGCACAGTGGGCTACCCTGAGGAGTCACTATAGCAGTCTCCTCTTGGTGTTTGTGTCCTTATATGTTGTCAAGGTCTCACAAGAACCAGGGAGAAGTTTCACATATGGGGGAATTATTTGGCGCTGTCCTGGGATTTGTAACCGACGGGTCCCGCTTACTCGCCCAGCCATCTCTGCCAAGCCCTACCTCCTATATAAGTACGTTTAGAGAACTATATCATACAGTGAATATTCCAACACTGAAAACATCAGTAAATATTTCTAGGTAGTATTCAAATAACTTGGCATTCAGAGCTCCAGCAAGGTTCATGGTGCTTCACAGAACTGCCATTTAAGGACTTACAAGAGCCGATCAAACTGAATGCTGAATGTTTAAATTTAAAAGTTATTACAGGCATTGGGGATTTAGCTCAGAAGTAGAGCACTTGGCTAGCGAGTAAAAGGCCTTCGGTTTGATCCCCAGCACGCCCCCAAAAAGATACTACAGTAAAAGACAAACTGCCACTCACCCCCATAGCCACATCCCCCTTTGCTTCAAAAACATTTATCCCATCATTCTTGCCGCTCTGTGAAACAGCTCTGGAAGTCTTCCATGAATGTCTTAGTTGTGTTCTCATGGCTGCCTTGAGCTCCTAAACTAATTCAAAACATTTATCTTTCATGGTCATTTTGATTTTGTGAAAGAGCCAGAAAGCCAATGGTGCCAGGTCCTTTGACTAAGGTAGATGAGGATACATTGCGATGTTTCTATGTGCTGGAACTTGCCATAAACATTTGATTGATGAGACAGATTTCAAAAAATATAGTAAATGTTTAAATTTAAAGATATATCATCCTGAAAGACACATTACCATTAATTCCCTAAAAATACTCAACATATTCCTCTTTTACTCCTGTCTTAGAATTGTGATCACAAATACAGCACAGTGAATGCTGCTGAGTGCAGTCCGATGGAAAGGCGGCTTGCCAAAACACTCTAGTGTGTCCTCGTCCGCCTTCTTCACCTCATCTGGCACCTTGCAACTTCTAGCTCTCCCTCAAAGTAAAAGACCATGAAAGGTCAATGTTTTGAATCAGTTTTGGACATCGAAACAGCCATGAGAGCACAGCTAAAGACACTCACGAGAGAGAACTTCCAGAACTCTTCAGAATGTCAAGAATGATGGGATAAGTGTGTCCTAAGCGAGAAGGAGGATTTTAAGGGAGATTAACGGCAATTTGTCTTTTACTGTAATGTTTCAAAAAAAATTTTAGCGGTCACTGTGGTTTTATCACATCTTGTGTTTAGTTTCTTAAACTTATTTCTTGAAACAGTACTCGTAAGATTTGTATAAAGTACATTATCATATAAACTTATTATTTTTTATTTTCAAGAATAACTTGCCATTAATAAGAAATGGGCCCTGAAAGCACACTTGTAATATGGCTACAGCTACGAGCAGGACTGACGGGACCGTGACCACTTTTCTTTCACAAGCTTCTGTCCTGTTCCCAGAAATGTCAGCCTGAAACCAACTCGTATGTCAGCATTTCCTGTTCTTGCCCTAGACTTGACATTAGTATATTCCACAAAACCAGCACTGCTTCTGTGTTGATTGGTTTTTTTGATGTTGCTTTTTCTTGGGTGGGGTGAGGGAGACAGACTTGCTATGTAGTTCAGGTTGGCCTTGAATTCACTATGTAGCCCAGGCTGGTTTTGAATTTGTAGCAATCCTCCTGCCTCCGCTTCTTGAGCGCTAGGAAGGAGTCCACAGCCACACTCGGCTCTATGTTGGTCGTTAAGCTTTAATTTTCACTGGAGTATTACGATACTCTTTCCTGTTCTCTCAATTTCTGATTTTCCTAGGGATTCAGCATTCAGCGAAGCATAAAAATTTCCTGAGAAATGTTGGCATGGAATTTCTACATGAAAATACTATGGTGAACAAATCCCCTTTTCTTTATTGATTCACCTTTATCACATAATGACGCTTCTGGTTGCCATGAGAATATGTCTCCTAATCGGCCCTACCCACCTGAATTGCCACCCTGTCAGGTTACGCCATTCTCTCCAGGTTGTTCTTGGCCAGGTGCTTATTGCTGGTCTGGCCAGCTGTGGCTCCTGCAGCTCCAGGTCGGGCATAGGACAGCTTGCCCCAAGCAGAGCCTGTGGACAAGCCGGGCACAGGGATTAATTGGGGTAACCATCCCTGCGACTGGCTACATCTCCCCTTTGGTGAATATAAGGGCTGTGAAACTATCTTGCTTTGTGAAGGTGGATCCTGGTATCCTGCAGGTCTTTTGTTGTTCTTGAGCACCCATATACATACTGAACAATAAAACAGGAGGAGCTGAGCTCCTCTGGGGGAGAAGTCCTATAGGTTTTGGTTGCTTGCCAGGGGTAATCCAGAAGACAGGAGCTAGAGAAGGCAAAGACAGTGTAAAGAAAAGGGATCGAGGAAAAGGAGCTCATCATAGTGGTACAACCAAGAAAAGGACTTAAAAAAATGAAAGAAACACATGTAGGACTCCAGAAACAAAAAATGAAGGATACATATGTCTGTATTCCCAGTGTCATATTCTCTTCCACTGGTTCATTTTCTTCTAGTCTTTTCTTCCTCTTTGCTTTTTCACATAGTCGTAAAACAGTGTTATAATAGAGACTCTGAGCCGTGCCCACAAATCCCTTCTGCCTTCTATGGTGGTAGGCCCCTGAGTTCTGGCCGCACCAGTGGCTCTGGGAAGACTGCCTTTCCCCGCTTTCCTTGCAGCTAGGGGTGGCCACTTGACTAAATTCAGTGCAGAGAGATCCAAGCAGAAAGTTCTGGGAATCATCCTTTAGAGACAGCCTGTGCACCCTTTGTCCTCTTCCCTTCATTTCTTTCTTGATCATGCTGTCTGGAACACAGAAAGGCTTTCACCTGCAGCTTTGAGTTTGATTCTGTGTGGAGTGAAACAGCAAGCTTAATACCTGCTCGGTCAGCAGCCCAGCCTGGGACTGCAAAGAGGACTTTTACTTAACAGAGAAATAAGCTCCAGTCTGCCTTAAACAACTGTTATTCGAAATTTGCTTCATACATCCTTGAATTTAATCTTAGGTAATACAGGTGCATAAATTTTGCTATAGTTCACCCTTTTCACTTAACACTGTATCGTATATTCTTTATTGCCAGATAATCTTCATAATCATAATTTTAATAGCTGTGTACAACTTCAGCTCATAAATGTGCCATAATTTGCATAAGCAATTCCCTGTTATTTAACATTTAAATTAGTATTTATTTATTTATTTAGCTCTACAAGCTCCCTGGAATTAATGTACCTATTCCCACTAGCAACTCTGGATCAGGATAATTATTTTTTATCTGCACTCTTACAAAGACATTATTCGATAACTTTCTCATTCCCCTTTGGCTTGTACCACTGCCTTTACCCACTTTTATTTTTTATTTATTTATTTATTTTTGGGTGCTGGGGATCGAACTCAGGACCTTGCTCTTGCTAGGCAAGCACTCCACCACTGAGCTAAATCCCCAGCTTACCCACGTTTAAATTCTTATACATTTATTTCTGGGTAATTCAGTGTATTCTACTAATTTGTTTATTCTTATGCCCATAATCAATTTATTTTAGTTATCACACCTGTTAAAATAACCTAACTACAAATATATTAAAATACTTATAGTCCCCTTTCTTTTAACTTGGGTCAGTGTATTTACCGTACATCTTTCAATGACAGTTTCCGTTTTAGAGCTGGCTCTGTTGTTCAAAAACAATACCGACAATAATGATACCTTGCTTTCTCTCCAAACAGTATGTGTTTCACGGCTCCATCAAATATATTATTTCATTTCAATACTGAATGGCACTGTTATGACGTTATTCAGATCCGCTGTGTTCAGCTACTCAGTCTCTCCAAATTCAAAAGCAGAGGATTTCAAACAAAGTTACATAGCAGGCTCACTGAAACTGTTCTGAAATGCTCCTAAGGAGACAGCTGTCAACTCCTTTGGCTACAGCCCGCAGCTTTCGCTTCAGATTATTGATGGAGTTCCGCGGTCAGGGCAGAGCCAGTTAGCGTCTTGCTAACTTGGGTTGCAGCTGTCTGCAGTCATACTGAGCCTGTGAGGTCCAGCAACACAGACCGTCAGAACACTGCCTGCCTCTTCGCCTGCTTTAAAAATAAATCCCTATAAAGTAGAACAAGTAATTGAAGCTCTGTAATTTTTCAGCTTGGGGCCTCGACTCTGATCTTAAGTTGATGAAGCATTAGTAGATCAGCTTAGAAAAGAGGTGAGAAGCTGTTGTTGGAATACTAAAATGAGAGAGACATTTTACAGATTTTCAGTTTGTACTGCTGACAACAGGATGATATACCATTCTGAGAGTTCAACTGACTTCTCAAATAGCAGGTATTATGGGCAAAGGAACACGGAAAGAAGATATTTTTCTGTACTTTAAGTGCTTTAACTACTAGTAAGGTATGGTTCAAGTGTGATCGGACAAAAACTCAAGCAATTTCTAAAATAATGTATTTTTTGGAAAGCTTAAGTGTCAACTAGATTAGTTGGAAATTTTTCTATAACTGTATATCTATACAAATTGTTCTAAAATGTTATAAAGAGCAGGTTGTAGCTACTATAATCAGTAGCAAGAAAGTGAAATGGAAGTCTTTTAAGGTAGTATACAGACACCTTTAAGGAATTCCACAGAAATTAACTTTTACATTACAGCAGTGTAATACAAAAAAGTGAATTTGGTAGAGGTAATGACCAGATTGGAAGGGAATCATCAAGGGCACTTATCAACCCATGAAATATTCCTACCTTAAATCAAGCTGCTTCTACAGGAAATTCATGAAACAAAAACCTAAAGCAAACAGTAGAACAGTTGCTCTAAACCAGAGTTCCCCACACTAGTGCTATCAGAAGACATGGCCACAAATGTGAATACATGTGCCATGAGAAAAGGTTCAGGCTCACTGTAGTCAGGGAAATGCTGGATTCTGCACATTCCTATACCGTAGGACTTCTCTGTGCTTCCAGGAGGCCAAAATAGATAGTGCATCTCTAAGAAGAGATCTAGGACGCAGCAGTTTCTCAAACATACTTAACCCCTAGTGAGGCAACCAATTTCCAACTCTTGGACTGTCAGTTTAGAGAATAGCTCAAAGGAAATGAGGGATTATTCAGACTTTTCATAGAAAGGTCAGGTGTGACAAGGGAGCAAATGAAACTTTTCTTCCCTGGTGTCCTACAGGCAAGGGGCTCAGGGCTCTGCTATGGCACCCCCTTCAGGTTTTAAACTGGCTATAGGGAATTGCAGAATAGCTTTTTAACAGCTGAGGGGCAAAAGAAATTAAATCTTAAAACAAAAGAAATTGAACTGAGAGTTCCTTTATTTGTTAATTTGCTCCATTTGCAAAATAGTAGAATTTTAAATCTGGGAAAAATCTCAGAACATGTAGTTTAGCCAATCCTCTGAGTTTATCGATTGATTGATTCACTATAGTACTAAGGAGTGAACCCAAGGCCATAGGCATGCTAGGCAAGCACTCTACCACTGAGCTAC
Organism: Hystrix cristata; assembly: GCA_004026905.1. NCBI lineage: Eukaryota > Metazoa > Chordata > Mammalia > Rodentia > Hystricidae > Hystrix > Hystrix cristata. The sequence goes on along the minus strand of PVJO010006321.1, from coordinate 73,524 downwards.
AATATCAGCCCACTTTTATTTTGAAACAGGGTCCCAGCTAGCCTTGAACTTGCAATCCTCCTGCCTCAGCCTCTGGAGTAGCTGGGACTTCAGGCATATACCACCTCACCTAGCCAATCCTCTGATTTTACTGATGAGGAAAATGGGAGTCCAATCAGTTAAGTGGTTACTCTGGGGTTAATCAATTAGTTAGGAGTCTAATATGGGGATGAGCCTTCAGTCCTGATAACCCTGCTATCATTCTCTCATTATTCCCATACAACAGGCCAGCCCTGTTTTTAAAATTACTCATATAAAGAGAAAAATGAAAGTTCTTCCTTTCATTAACCCTTCATCTTACAATCCGCTCCAGAATTAAGTTTCATGTTGCCTTTTTAATTTGTGTCCAGTATCTGTACTTCTCTGATTTTATTTAAACCTGTATTATTCATCTACCAATTTATTTAGTAAATATTTAATAAGCACTCTGTGCCAGTCATATACACTCTTGAGTTTCTGCTCTCACACTGTTCAATCTGTGAATTCATATGCCACACATGGGAGACACAGCACTGACCATGATATTAGTTACATGAGGAACTCACAGGCCACACTGCTTAAATTGTGAGAGACCAAGGGGAAGTTTTCTAGAAGATATAGAACTTTCTCTCTCTCAAGAGACAAATAGGAGTGAAGCAGATAAATAATGGCTTGGGCCTTGAGTGCAGCAAACAAAAATGCAGACTCAGTGTTGTGTGACTGTTGATAGAAAGCAAGGCGGGGAAATAGGTTTACAGGCACAAGATGACATCAACTTATGGAGAGCCTCGTACACCACGCTACAGAATCTTGCATGTTGAAAAGTTGCAACTGGTATCAGTATGCTGGTATAATTTGAACACAAGGAGGCCAGAGGCCATGGCAGTGGTCCAAGGGAGAAGGGATGAGGATCCGAAATGTGATTCGGGAGACAGAAAGGCAGCTGCAGCACCAAGAGCTCACAGAAGCCAAAATAGAAGCACGGCGTTCTCCTTGGGAGAGAGACGAATGTGGTTGAGCACTAGGAGATGAAAGGGAGGACGGAGAGGACATCAGTCTGAAATATGTTTTGGAGGAAGTATCACAGGAATCACTGTTGGCGTAGACAGGGAGAGGAAGAAATGGAGGGTGACTTCCATGTTTCTCGGTGAAACAGCTGGGTAGCGAATGGTGCCCCATAATGGGCTACAGACACAGGATGTTGAGGGCAGGAAGAGAAGCCAACCAAAGAGACCCAAGAACAATCCAAAACACGAGCATCAAGTAAGATGAGAGCTAAAATGTCTATTGTATTTATTAACCAGGAACTCAGGGGTTGAGGATTGAGCCGAAGATGAGGAAAATGGAGATTAGAAAATGCAGAAGAAAGAGGTAAAATGCTAGAGCTGGCAGGAAAGTGGGAAAGATTAGAGGTAGGTGGAGTCCCAGATAAAACTGACATGGAGGGACAGGAAACTGAGGACTTTTGCCCCCCTGAAAACTCCTCTTCTTTCCATAAGATAGAAGCAGAGTGTTTAACAATACTAATAGAGACTTACCAGTGTGAAGAATGAGTAAGGAAGGCATCAACAGCAATCTCAGAATGGTGGTTGTGCACCACCGATGGGCCATCTTCGATGGACTCCAAGACACTAAGGGAGCACTAGTCCATAAGGGGATATAAGGCAAACCTCAGTATTTACAGCACTACAGGACTGATGAACTCCTGGTCTAGTCTTCTGTCTTAGTTAAGGTTGCCATAAAAACTACATAAACTGCATGGCTCGTAAACAGCACAGATTTCTTTCTCCAGTTCTGGAGTGTATGGTTCAGAGATTAGGCTGGTTGGGTCCTGAGGAGGACCCTTTTCTGGGGTATAGACTAGTGAAGTCCCATTGTATTCTCACTTGATGGAAAGAAAACTATTTAGCCCCCCATCTCTTCTTATAAGTGCACTAATCTCATTCCTGAGGTTTTCATTCTCCTGACCTAATTAACTCGCTAAAGGCGCCTTCCAAACACCAACACACTGGGGCTTAGATTTCAACGCACGAATTTGGAATGATACAAACATTCAATCCATAACATTTTTTCCTTTGGTCAGTTATCCATATCCTAAGGAAGCCCGTCCAATGGTTGAGCACTCATAATTTAAAACAGCACTATTCCCCCGGGACTGCCAACACCAAGATCACAGTCTGGATGCAGAAGGAGGACATAAATCATCCCAATCCTGTGGACACAAAGACTGGAGTTATCCAAAGGCTATAGTCTCAAGATAATAGCTTCCACTGCCTTATGACTTATCAAATTAAATAACTGGTATTTTGCCTTTCTAATTAAATACTCTGAACATAAATTTATTCCATGTTTATTCTTTTCTGATATTTTCTGTTTACTTTCTTTTAACTAAAAATGCACTCCAAGATATAAAAGGGAGCCACCAAATATGACAGTGCTATTAGGCATGCCTATTTCTGAGAGGGAAAAGTGTAATTGAGAGTGAGAAACTCAACCTGAGGGAGGAATTTGAGGCCAAATAAAGGAATGTTTCAAATAAGACATTTAATTATATTCCCATCAAAATCAGAATCTAGAGCTTAGTATTCATATGAACTGCATTCAAATATATGTATATCCTTATTTTTTCTACTACAACTTTAAGATTATTAAGAGTTGGCATTGGAGGTCAGCAGGACATGGATTCAGAAATCAATGAAATCATCCCAGCAGGCAATATAATATGATTATGAGCACAGGCTGTGTGATCGGATTGCCTGGGTTCAAATTCTGTTTCATCCTGAGGGCACCAGAACCTTGAACAAGTGGATCCCCACTACAATGTGCATCAGGAAGAGGGAAGTATATATTAGGACAAAAGTGACTTCACTCTAGCCAGGATGTACCTGGTTTATTTTAAGTTAACATCAAAGAGTCAGGCACATTCCTGGCAGCAGGATCTAGTTGTAAAACTCTCCATACCACCATGATGGTTTTGTCAGTTTATGTACTTTGCTGGGAAACTTCAGGAAAAACCAACCAGGGCTGCTGAGGGGCAAGTATGGTGGTTACAACTCAAGGTGGACACGCCATGTCAGGATAACGCATACAAGCCTATAACGGAGATAGTTTATGCAAAGGAAAGAGCTGAAAGGGGAACGGATGAGAGGTATGTGAGGCATCTCAGAGACCCAGGGAAGTGGAGCAGGTGAGGAGGAGGGGGGCAGAGTGCGCGGGCCCTTGCAGGCCACTGTAAGATCCTGGTGTGTTACTGAGTGGAATGGAGGCTCGGACCAGACTTTCGGGGTGGTGAACATATTGGCCTTCTGTTTCTGAAGCGTCCATGCTGCCGCGTAGGGAGACTGGTAGGTGCCTCTCCTGTGATTCAGCAAAGACAAGAAGAGGCTCAGACCAGGGCCTGAGCAGTGGCAATAGAGAGCAGTGGACAATGTCCAGGTACATTCTGAGATTCTACTCTTTCCCATGTTAGGTTTGAAGAGGAGAAATGGTTACAAATATGGATAGAAAGACATAACAATAATGAAGGGTATAAAAAGGGAGTGAAGTGAGAAAACTTTTTTCTTCACAAAAGAGAAGAAAATAAGCAAGACATACAAGGTAGTAATATGTAAAAATCACTAAATGGTTTTTAAAAGGTAATTTAATTAGAAGTCTGTTTAAATGTTAGGAAACGGATTTATAAGGCAAGAAAGGATGCCATCCTAATTCTTTTCAGGAAGCCTGGTACCACCTATTTCTGACTACCTCTCTCTCTCTTTCTCGCGTTTAAAATACAACTTAATATTTTTCCTTTTTCGTACATCTAAGACATCTGGTTGTAGCATGTGGATCATTTCAAAAGCACACAAGAGCTGATGTGGAACAAAGGGCAGGATATAAAGGGGGAAAGAATTCCACTGATCTGGAGGAAGGAAACAGGGAATGCTTGGTGAGGGACCCAGACCCACAAAACTCACCTAGCCCTCAAGCCAAGTTTCATAAAACAGATAGCAGGAGAAGAACTTAAACAGCATTTTAATCGGGGCTAACAGGAAAGTGATTTATGTAATAAATATGGCTAACAGTGACTTCGTTTTAAAAGCGCCTTGTATTAGTGTGGTCAGGCTTCTGTAATAAAATATCCCAGAAGGGCAGTTTAACAACAGGACTTCTTTCTCACAGTTCTGGAGGCCCGAGGTCAGAGGTTGTGGTACTATAGGATGAGTAGCTCCTGAGTTTCTCTCCTTGACCTGCGGATGGCCACCTTCTCATTATGTCCTCCGAGTCTGTCCTCTGTGTCAGAGTCCTTGGTGTCTCTCTGTCCAGCTTACAAGGTCACCACCAGATTGGATTAGGGCTCTTTCTAATGACCTCAGTTTAACGTAATCACCTCTTTAAAGACCCTGTCCTCGAGTACAGTCACTTCTGAGCTACTGAGGGTGAGCAATACAACAAATGAATTGCACGTGGCAGAGGGATGGCTAAAGTTCAGCCTATGGTAGTAATTAGTCAATTTCATTTAATTTAAAAAAATTTTTTGCCGGATGTCCCCAGCCCTCGGGAGGCTGAGGCAGGAGGATTGCCTCAAGTTTGAGGCCAGCCTGAGCTGTAGTGACCTCAAGGCCAACCTGAACTACATAGTGAGACCCTGTCTAAAAATAAATACATTAATTAATTAATTAAAATAAATAATTTTTAATCTATTTCTTAAGTCTATGTTGAGAATTCAAACTAGTTACAAAGCATAAAAATAAAATATCTTAATCTTTAGTAGAATTTTAACAAAGATAAAATAAACCTTAATTGAAGGACCCGGAATGTAGCTCAATGATAAAACACTCATCTAGCATGCATAAGGCCCTGTCCCTATCCCCAATCCCAGTATAATTAAAAAAAAAAAAATTTGAAACATTGTCTTTTAAATACTAGGAAACAAAAGTATAATTAGCACAGTGAGCCTTAGGGCTATGTATTATAACCATAGACTTTTTCAGGAAAGTACTTGGATTAATTAGCTCCCTCTATTGCGCTGCAAACAGAACAAAGACACAGTTTTTATAGTAACCTGACCGTATGGCACATAAATCATGGGATGCTAAGGTGTACTTCCTCTCATGGTACACTGTGTTCAGTGGGTTTCTCCCCTGCCGCTTCCTGTGCTAAGGTCTGACCTCAGGACCTCATCCATGCTAAGCACACCTTCACCCACAGTCCTTCACACTCCATTTATCATTTATTTCTTTAGGATAAAGTATGTCAGAAATAAAAGAAAGGGAAAATGTGCTACATTTTTGGTTTTAGAATTTCTTCAAGCCTTGAGAATAATCATTTGACATATTAAGATTTAATATTAGTGACATATTAAGGATTAGCTGATAAAAGAGTTTGGGGAAATATTAATTCTCTACTAAAGCAAAAGGGGGAAGAAAGTTTGTTCCAGATACTATGTGAGGGGCTGGGGATTCAGCTCAAGTGGTGGAGCCCTTGCCTAGCAAGCGCAAGGCCCTGAGATCTGTCCCCAGCACCCTTCCCGCTAAAAAACAGATACTATGAGAGGCCACTTCATATCTCTTATCAAATTGCACTTTTTATAGAGCAGAGGAAATTTTAGTTTGGGCTAAGTTCTTAGAAAGAGGAGTCAAAGCATGTATTACATTTTGTGGAAATGGAGATGTGCATTTGAGTATTGTATCTTCTAAAAACTTTTCTTTCATGCAAATAAATATTTACCTCTCCAAATGACACTACCTTCTTTGCATTTTTTACTGAAAAAAACTGAAGATAGAGGAAGATCTAATGCTTTGACCTTAAGCTTTTGGAATTTTGATTTCATAGCTGCCCCGTGCTCCTGCTCATTGTGCAGGATGTGGCCACTACATGCATTAATTTCATAGTGAGTGGTGCTGTCAGTCAATTGGATTACCCCATTTTTTCCAGCCTATTTTTCTTTCCAGCCTATTTTTCAAGTTGTGAATTCTAAATAGGTAATCTGTTAAATTATTTCACATGATTTAAAAATAGCATGTCATTACCATCAACCACCAAGTAGAATGACTTAATTTTAAATCTTTTCTCCATTCACTTACCAAAGAAATGGCTCTGTGATCAATTTGACCTTTTACAAGCATAATTGCCAAATAATTAACAATGATAAATGATTATAATCTGAAATATTTTAAACTAATCATTAAAGGACAGCATATATGTCTTACCAAGCAGCAATTATGTATTTCGTATGAAACATTAGATACACGTATTTATTTCTTCCAAGGGTGAATCCAGGGTAGTTCCAGCTGAGGAAGATCAGGCCAGGTGTCACCTTAGGAGTGTTCCAGATAGAGAAACAAAAACAAAAGTCAGGAGTCGGAAGCGTGCCTGCAAGTTTGAGAAGCTAGTCAGGAAGCAGGGCAAGCTCAAGAGTAGATGGGGTCAGATATGTGACAGTGTGTGTGTTATGGTTTAGATCCAAAATGTCCCCCTGCAAAGTCTCACGTATTCAGAAGTTGGTTGGAGGTTGGTCACGGGGCCATGACCTGCAAAGGCATATTCTTGTTTCTGACTTCCTTCTCTCTCCGTTTCCTGTCTGCTGTATGTTGAGCAGCTTTTCTCCACCAAGCGCTTCCACTGTGCTGTTTCTGCCTTGGAGCCAGCTCACTGAAAACATGAGCCCAAAAAAACCTCTCTTCCTTTAAGTTGGAGGTGTTGGGCATTTTGTCCCAGCAGTGAGAAAGTGACTAATCCAGGGGGTCACATTATGCAGGCCTCATGGTGAATGCAACGAAACTCCACCTGGATCCTGCCCTCCACCTGGCACAGTTACTCCAGCTGTTGCCGAAGTGTGTCTTTCCACAGTACTTGCTGTTGGCTGCAAGAAACTGTGTTCTCCAAGACTGCATCCCTTTCAGGGAGCGGCCCGTGACCAGTGATTGGCTAATGAGCGGATGTAGCAGCTCAGTCCCCTGCTTCAATTTGCTCCACCCCAGTATAGAGCTCCCCTTGCAATTGGCTGAGGTTTTATAACCAACTGCAAGGCAGCTTTTCTCTCTGCTTCCTTTCTTTATGGGTGTATTTCCAGAGCACTCCCCAGCCCAGATGCAACTCTTCATTGTAATGTCTGTATGTGGGGAGCTCAATTTAGACATGACTTAAAGGGGATTTTGAAGGATATGGGAAGCCCTCGAAGAGTTTTGAACAATCTGAACCCTGAAATAGTTTCTCTTTCTCATAGAAAAATCACAGAAGTTTCATAATTGCCTGTTTCAGGGTATTCTTCTGAGTGCCATTGCAATTATTGCACAGGATGGGAGAATTGGGCTGTAACACAGCTGAAAATTTTAGGTTGGCTGAATAACTGTTATTTCCACTTGTATCTGAAAATGTGGGTAGGTGGACCAACTCTTAGGCTGATGTTCCTGGCTGGATTACATCATACAAATTCCTTTGTGTTACTGGGACTCTCGTTGTTTTAAAACAAAAGTAGGCACACCAAAGAGCAACAAGTAAAAGAAGAGTTTTTGCCCTTAAGGATTTTATTCTACTCTACTGTGAGCCATGTTATTGAAAAGGTTCCATAATAAATGGCTTACTCCAGCATACCTCAGAACCTCCATTTCCTGTAGTACCAACATTTATAGGTAACGGTAAAGGGGACGAGGAAAACTATCGCCTTTCTAGTCACACATGCCAACTTCCAAATCCAGATGGTCTGGAAATATATTAGCTGCATTTAACACTTTCATATTTTGGGCTTCACTGAAGAATTTCCATGCAGACAGGGAGCTCCAAATTCACATTACTTCGGAAAAAAGGAGTAGAAAAACACTAAGTACGTGGGAGCTCCACTCCCTCCTAGGTGCATAAAGATGTCCTTTGTCCCTTGGTTCACAATATTAGTTTAAACAAACTCAGCATGAAAATTCCCCTGATACAAGAGTTTTTCTGAATATATATGACTTTTATATGGTTAAAGTTTTTCTAGAAACTAAAAGGTTAATTGTGCTTATTGTATATGTGTGCAGGGTTAGCTGTTCAGACTTGGAAAAAAGAGAGAGCCTTTTATAACGTATTTATAAAGTTGTGGAAAGTACAATGGTGTATTGGTCAGGATTCCATAGAGGGACAGAATCGATAGAATATATTTAATTATAAAAGGGAATTTATTAGATTGGCTTACAGGATCAGAGCTTGGATAGTCCCAAAATGGCTGTCTGAGTGCTGCAGAACCAAAGAATCCTTAGCTGCTCAGTCTAAGAAGCTGTAAGCCTCATATAAAGAAGGTCAAGGGTGCAGCCTAGTGCAAGGCTGAGAGTTTGGAAGAACCCTGGAGGGTTTTTGGTGTGTGTCTGTGTTGAAAGGCTGAAGAAGTTAGACTCCATTGCCTGCAGTTGATGGCACCCCCCCCAAAGTGGCACTCAGTCAAGCAGAATCAAGCTTGCAAGTGCCGCTCCCTTCCTTCCTCTTCTACTTTTGGTCCATCTGAGCCTCACCCTGTTGAGGTGCCACCCACATTCAGGGCAGGTCTCCTCCCTCTGTTCACTGGCCCACATGCCAATCACCTCTACAAACACCCTCCCAGACACAGGCAGGAGTCTACTTTACTAATCCTAGCCATCTCTCAGGCCAGTCAAGTGGACAATCAACATTAACTGTCACAAGTCCACCCTGTGTCAACTTGATATCAAAACACATCTCCTTAAACCATAATCAATCTCCAGATAATGACATTAGCAAGGTGATATTGTGCTCAACATGATATGGTTATCCTAAGGACAACCAAGAACGCACGAATTCATTCCCCAAAGTTTTAACAGTTCCAGCATTGTTCAAAGGTCCAAGTCCATGGTCTTCCCTGAGACTTAATGCATATTCTTCCTCTAAAACTCAAAAAGGAAGTTACATACACCCACACTGCAATGCTGTAGACTAAGCATTCCCTTTTTAAAAGGGGAGAATGAAGGAATAGAAAAGAGGGATGGGACCAAAGCAAGACTGAAACCCAGCAGGGCAGACCTTAAATCCTGTAGCTCGTGTGCAGCATGCAGAGCACATGGTGGTGTGCTGCAGAAAGGGCTTGGGCATCCCTGACCTGTGGCATTCAGCTGCAGCCCACATGGTCTCTCTCTCTCTCTTGGGCTGACTCCACTCGCTGCCTACAGCTTTCTTTGGCTGATGTGTCACAATCTGACATCTCGAACTTCCCAAGGTCTCCATTGCAGCTTCAGCTTCAGCTTCACTCTCGCAGCTTCATGCATTGCATCTTCACAGGCTGCCTGCAGGAATCCCAACCCTGTCACACATCGCCTGACCTCCCAGGATGTCCTTTGCAATCTCAGTGGAACCCTCTGTAGCCCTGTAACTCTTGCATTCTACAGCCCTTCCAAACTAGCATTATGTGGATCACCCAGAGGCCTGCAGCCAGCTCGAGCAACAGCTGGTCCCCTTTGGATCTTGGTTGTGGCAGCCTCTGAATGTCTGTATGGCTGAGCCTGGTAAGATGAGTCCTAAGGAAGGCTGGAACACTTCTGTGTGAGCAGCGAGCCCTGATGCTTTCTTCTCAAAACAAGGTCTTTCCAAAGAAAGAAAATTGTTTTTTACCCCCCTCAGCCTACAATGGGTAAGATCTAGATAATTTCTGAGGTGAATTCAAAACATTTTCCTATTATTTTGGTGCAAAACGCTTCTTTGGGAGTTTTTTTTTTTTTAAGTGCCTTTTACATTTTCTTTTTTCTTTTTGTTTTATTGGTGAATATTAGGAATTCAGAATAATGAATTTTGTTTTGAAAAATTGGTACATGCATATAACATATCTTGATCATTTTCAATCCCATTTTTCCTCCTTTCTTTCCTTCCCCCACCCCTGATTCCCTTCCATCTCCAAAAATCTACCTTCTAGTCCTGTCTTCTCTCATGTATGTATGTATGTACGTACATATGTCTTCTAGGTATCTCATATAAAACAAGCAATATTCTTTCTTTCTCTTTTTCTCTCCCTTTCTTTCTTTCTCTCCCTTTTTCTTTCTTTTCTTTCTTCCAGTATGGTACTAGGGATTGAAGACAGGCCCTTTCACTGAGCTACATCCCAGCCCTTTTTATTTTTTATTTTGGGAAAGAGTCTCACTACATTGCCCAGGCAGGACTCAATCTTTTGATCCTGCTTCCTCAGTCTCCCAAGTGCTGGTGTTACATATATGTGCCTCTACACCCAACAAAACTTTCTGGGTCTAATTTATTTCATTTAACTTGATGGTCAACAGTTCTATTCATTTTCCTGCAGTCAACATGATTTCAGTCTTTTTATGGCCAAATAATATTCTGTTATGTATGTACCACTTTTCTTTAACCATTCACCTGGTCATTTGACATATGCTGTTTCTTCAGCTTAGCTATTATGAGTTGTACCCCCCAAATATGGGTATTCATGCTTCATTATAATATTCTGACTTTAATCCTTTGGAGAATATATCCAGGAGTGATACAGCTAGATCAAGTAGTGTCTCTATTTTTAATTTTTTGGGAATCTCCAAATTGATTTCTAGAGTCATTGTACTAGGTTTACATTCCCACCAACAATGTAGGAGGTTTCCTTGAACCCCCAACCATACATCCTTGCCATCATTCTTTGTTTTTGGTTTTGGTTTTGGTTTTTTGGTATTTTTGATGATAGCCATTCTGACTGGAGTTAGATGTGATTTCAAAGTAGTTTTGATTCGTATTTCTTTAAAGGCTAAAGTTGTCATTTTTTTCATGTACTTATTGGCTGCTCATACTTCTTTGGGGAAGTGTCTATTCAATTCATTTGCTCATTTGTTGATTGGGTTGTTTTTTGGAGTTAACTTTTCTGAGTTAATTTTATATATATATATATATTCTAGGTACAATCCTCTAACAGAAGAGTAGCTAGTAAATTTTTCTCCTATTCTAACTCTTTACTCTGTTAATTGTTTCTTTTGCTGTGCAGAAACTTTTTAATTTGACGTGATCCCATTTGTTGATTCTTGATGTTACTGTCTGTGTTATTGAAATTCTATTCAGGAAGTCTTTGGCTTGGCTTCTTTTTTTTTTTTTTTTTTTTTTTTTTTTTTTTTTTTTTTTTGGCTTCTTTTTAATGGCAGCAATCTCCTCAGCAACTGTACTCTCTTTGGCCCCAACTTTAAATACACTTCTTTTCTGGCCAAACTCTTTTTTCAAAGCTTTATATTTATTTTTTGCTCTTGATTCTCACTGTAAGTCTGACTAAAAGCAGCCAGCAATAACTATGCTGCAGCCTGAGCACTATGCTGCCTTGAAATTTCCTCTGCCAAATTAATTAGTCCATCACCTGTAAATTCAGCCTCCCATAAAGTCTCAGGGCGTGGAAAAAAATGTAAACAAGTTCTTTACCGGTTGTAATATGCACAAACTGTACTCCTGCTCCCATCAGAGGCCTCACAAACACAGTCTTTACTGTCCATGTTCCCAGCAGCATTCTGGTCTTGTGAGCTCACATCAGAATTCTCATAAAGCTGCATTTACAATGGTCTAAGCCTTCTCTGGCCTGCTTCTCCAAACACTCCCTAACTCCTCCCCAAACCATCTTTCAAAGGCATCTGAATGGCATTGATTCCGCTTCTGAGTACCAAGTCTCTGTGTTACTCAGCTTCCTGTCACTGTGACAAAATACCTGAGAATAACAACTTACACAAGGAGAGAGGTACTTTGGCTAATGGTTTGGGAAGATTCAGTATACAAGCAGCCAGATCCATTGATTTAGGCCTGTAGCAAGGCAAACACATGGTGGAAAACTGTGGTGAAGGAAAGCTACTCACTTCTTGGTGGCTAAGAAACAAGGAGAGAGAGAGAGAGAGAGAGAGAGAGAACACAAAAGAAAAACAGAGGAAAGGAGGGGTTGGGATAAGATATACCCCACCAAGTCATGCCCACAGTAACCTGCTTCCTTCAACCAAGCCCAACCTCCTAGAATGTCTACCACCTTCCAATAGTCCATTCAAGTAATAACTCATGAATGGATTAATGAGATCAGAGCCCTCTGATCCAATCTTCTCCCAAAAGCCCATCCATCAGCTGACAATTCTTCAAAACAAAGAAGTTCGTGGGAGGTATTTTGGATCCCAATCATAACATGTGATTTGAGAATAAGCAGATATGAATTTATCCTTGACTCTAAAGCTTGTTCGCTTGTGAATTAGAGTGCTAGAGCCTAGAAAGACTCAGTCCTATAACATGATGAGGTTCTAAAAGAAAAGCAAGTTTTGAATATATCTTTTACATCAACTTAATTTTAACAAATGGGCAGTGGTGTAAACTCAACTCTGGGGTTCACTACACAATTTCACAACCTCCAATAAATCCCTTAATCTTCAGAGCTTTGATACCTTTATCTATCAGAAGGAATTGATAACTATGCTATTTCAGAGAGCTGGTTAATATGCATTAATAGATACAAGCAAGACTTCAGAACTAGGAAGAAGAAAAAGGTGCTCTCCTCACATTAGGGCATACTTTAGAAATTAACTGATGCAATATGTATGTAAAGTGCTTCTGCTCTTTACAGAACATTTTATATTCATAGACAATTCATATTCAAATGCATACACTCATAAATACATCCGCTAACAGAATCCTGTAATGTGCAGAGTGAGGCATATTTGGGATGCTTAACCAGTTTTCATTGAATGAATAAATGAAGCTAAAATAAAGAAGATTCCCTTCTATTGTACTAAATCATATAAGTTTTTTTAACATATTAAAGCCAGTAATGCCCATATGATAAACAGATTTTAATTTCTATAGTCATATTTAAATTTCATAGATGTATATGTAGTTTCACAAACAGAAATCCAGACTCATCCCATGATTTAAACACAATTATCAGATACTACTTAAACTTATACTACTACTACTACTAAGATACTACTACTACTAAGTGATCATTCTGTAAGAAAGAATTAAAAGAATTACTAAATATTAGAATTTCACATTACTTTAGCAAATCAAACAATTGCCCAGCTATGGAATTTGTCATTTTCTTCTGTTTCAGAGATTAAGTCATCCTTTTACCCTCAAACCAGATAGATCCCTACCTGTGACCTTCAAAATAAATCACTTTCCTCTTGTACTTGGCCACCAGCAAGCAGGTTCCATTTTACCTTGATTATAAGGATGCCAATTCAATAAATATCTCTCCATTTTATTGTATGTGGAAAATAAACATTATACCAGTTGCTTAATATAATCATAGCTGCTAATGAACCATACTACATACCAGATGCTATTCCATGACATTTCTATGCATTTAGTCTTTATGACAATTGAAGTAGACAGGTAGGATTACTACCCTCACCATACAGATTAAAACATGAGACACAGAGAAGTTAAAAATCATATCTAAAGTCACAGAGCTAATAAATGTATATATATTAGAGAAAAATAATTTAAATTAAGACCGTCAGTATTTAAAGCCACTGAAGAATTTGAGGTAGACTAGATCCCTGAGTATAGTTACACTTAGTAAAAGCGTCAAACACTGCGACAAGTATCTCTGTTTGAAGGAAGAAGCGTTGGTTGGACACCATAGAGAAACGGACTGAGAAACAGGAAACTTGATAAAATAATGCCCCAGATATTGAAAGAGGTCAGTTTTGAGAAGGAAATCAAGGGTTTGAAAATAAGAGAAGAATGCATTTAGCTGTAAGGTGCTTGTAAAACTTTGTATCGAAATATTTGCAAGAGACTATGGTAGACAAAAAAGATCAATATTCCTGAAACACAAAAAAATTAATACGAATTAAGGAAAAACATTCTAATAGAAAAATACCCATTTGGGACAGTGTATTTGGTTATCAGTTTGTTAGTATGCATCAAGAGGCTTTAAATTGTTCTTAAATTTGACACTGTAATTTCACTTCCAAGAACCTCTACCAAGGCAATAATCAGGACCATCAAACGTTATATGCTAGGATGTTCATTAAAGCATTACATCAAACAGCAAAGTGGAAGTCAGTTTCTATGTTCAACAATAAGTAATTGTTTATTCACAGAATAAAACACCGGAAAGTCATAAAATTGTGTATTCAAACATTATCTTATGCAGAGTAGGGTTCATGGTATGTAATTAAATGTTAAAATCAGAATATAATCTATATAGGATATTAAACAATGATCTAAAAATGGGCATAAATGCAAGACCGCATTTTTAATACTCTAGCTACTTTATGAGATCTTTTCTTTATATTGTCAAGATATTTCAAATAATTTTCAATGAAAAGATCCATATTTTATACCGAGGAAAATGATAAATACTGTAAAGACACCAAAAGCAAGAAGACTGAAAGGAATACACGGTCACCAATTGAGGCGGCTGCTCTCAGGATGCCGGCCCAGCCCACACCCCTCGTGGCTGAGCCAGTCCACGCAAATGCTGCTCCTTTGCCTCGCATACTCTGCTGCTGCTGAGGGCCCGCCTTTCACTCAGGCCACCATCTTGCACGCCTGGCCTCCCCCTTCAGAACCTGACACTGGACACCGCAAGTGAATTGGTCTCTTACCTCCAGTGCTATAGTCTCCCAAGTCAGCCTCCATATTCTGGCAAAAGTATTATTTCTATATTATAAGAACATTTAAAGGAGAACCAGTTAGCACCTTGTTTAATACCTGAGAGATGCAAAGTCCTTGCACAGGTGCGTTCCAGTTCTTCCACCATCTTGTGTTGCCTTTCATCCCAGCTTTGATCACACAGGTGCACGGGCTCAGGGCTCTTTGCAGTCTGCAGCACACTCGGGACCCAGAATGATCTGCACCCCGTAGCTCTGCTCACACATCTTCTCTGATGCCATGGCCAGCTCCCTCCACCTGGCCAACTCACAATCTCAAGAAAGTGTACCTTGAAGGCTGTTTGTAAGGGTAATGGCTCCTTCATCTGTGATTTTACTTTTCTGTTTAGTGCTTTTTCTCTCTTTCTTGTGTACACACTTTCTTTGGTAAGTAGACTGTCAAGCACTTGACTTCAGCAGATGAGTCTTGCTATCCCTGGGGCCTACTTTATGGAACAGTAAAAACTTAATATGTGTTTGTTGATTAAAGGCAAAAAGGAAATGGGTAGCTAATAGTATCAAGCACATAAAGAGAGAAGAGAGGAAGGAAAATCATTGCGCATGGTAACTGAGTAGTCATTGTTAACTTCAAAAGAACTATTTCAATTGATTTAGTGGAGCAACAGCAAATAATGAATGAATGGTAACAAATACTTGTTTCAAGTCTAGATGCCCCCCAGCAACTTGTCACTGAATGGAAGGAAGAAGATAACTGCTTGAAAAAAATTCTTTGAATTTTGGTTATTATAAATACAAGAAACTGGAATATATTTGTAGACACTGGAAAAAAAAATCTACCCACAGGACAATTCTGATGTCACATGTTAAGATTAGATTTATAATTAAATTATTTTGTTTTCTTGATACTAGGAACACTGAACTACATCTTTGGCCCTTTTAAAAAATTTATGTATATATGTACGTATGTATTTTTAATAGGCTCTGGCTGAGTTCCTCAGGCTGACATTAAGATTACGATCCTCCTGCCTCAGCTTCCAAAGTGGCTGAGGTTATAGGTATGCGCTATTGTGCCAAGCTTTTTGTCCCATTTTAAAACATGCATTGTGGCTGGGTTTGGTGGCCCATGCTTATAATATCAGCACTCTGGGAGCCTGAGGCAGGAGGATCTCAAGTTCAAAATCAGCCTGGGTAACTCAGCAACTTAGCAAGACCATATATCAGTGATGGTGAACCTTCTAGAGTCTGAGTGCCAAACTGCAACCCCAAACTCACTTCTTTATAGCCAAGTGCCAACACTGCAATTAAACCTGAATACTGAGGTCTTAGTTTTAAAAAAAAAGACTCTATATTAACATCTTTTGTCTTAAATGAAAGATACAATAACATGCATGCCATAGGTTCACCATCACTGCCCTATATCAAAAAAAAAGAAAGAGAGAGAGAGAGAGAGAGAGAGAGAGAGAGAGAAAGGAAGGAAGGAAGGAAGGAAGGAAGGAGGGAAGGAAGGAAGGAAGAAAGGAAGGAAGGAAGGAAGGAGGGAAGGAAGGAAGGAAGAAAGGAAGGGCTGGGGATGTATCTGAATGAAGAAACCTGTCAATCCTCAGTACCAAAAAATTAAAACTGAAACAAAACATTGTAAGTGGTTCGATTGTTTACACATTACATTTATTGTTGATAAATTAACTGAGGAACTTCTGTTGGGTATATCATTTGCCCAACATCCCTCCAAGGAGAAAATACTAATCTGACTGAAGTAAGATTTAAAAAGAAATAAAGATAGGTAACAAGGAGACAAGATATATTGTAATTTTAAGGAAAAATAGTAGATACTCAAGTTCTTTTTTCCTTTTCAGGAAACTCACTCAGAAAAATTCTCTGAGGGTCTTAAAGACCCACTAAACCTGTGAATCTGGCTCTGGGTCCTGCTTTTCACCTGTGAATTGCCCTTCCTCCCACAGACTTCCATCCTCAAGAAAGCTGCACTATTAAGTGGCCAATTTATCTTCAAACGCATGTAAATGGTTCACATTCTAACCGAGCCCACTAGATGAGCATCCTGACAGAAAATAGGAATAACATCCATACTAGATCACCCATTCTGAGGATGCCCCCAAGATCACATAAAAAACCACCAGCTCCAGACCACAGTTTGCCTCTCTCTTGAGGGCCCCCACTCTAGTCTCTCTGCGGACTTTTACAATTCTGCCTAATAAACCTCACTATACCTCTCACAAGCAGGCATCGAAAATTCTTTTCATTTGACATAAGTCAGTGAATCCATAACCTACCCTGTTGCTTAGATGAGCTGAGGCACCCATCCCCTCTTTGCGGGAGCTCCCGGGACCCCATTTGGTGACAAGGTCAATCTGAGTTTTGGGGGTAGCCAATCAGGCTGAAAGTCAGTGTGCATGGGCCCTGTAAAATCTATCATTAGGCTGTCTGTTTGGCGCTGGGCATGTAGAGCAAGTGGGCTTTCTTTTTCTAGTCCTGGCGTGACTATTTCCCTATTTCTTAATCTTACATATACTCCATCTGTTTATCTTCTATGCTGTGTTTTGTATCGTTTCTTCAGTTTTGTCCTCTAATTCACTAATATGTTTACCTTGCTGTGCCTAATACATGTTTTAACCATTCAACTAAGAATAAATTGAACAATTATATTTTTTATTTCCAGATGCTGTATCTGGATTATTTACACATTCATCTGGCCTCAGAGGGAAGTCTTATATTGCTTGCTTCTTTTCCATCTTTTATTTCTTTAAGCTTTCTGTAATAACTTTCATATTCTTTGATAACTATAATATTTGAAATTCCTAGAAAACTAAATTGGATCTTTCTGATAACCTCATAAACTTGCCTGCTTATATTTTTATAACTATTGATTATGCACTCATATTTAGTTGATATTGATCTATAGGAATCCTGGAGACCTAATTCGGGGATGCATTTCTCCAAGACTTTATTTTCTGTGTGGAGCTAGTGCCCCGCTAGTGGCCCAGGACCAGTGTGACCCCTCTCTAGTTTCCAGGCTTCATGAGATAGGGCTTCTCCAGTAGTCTCCCGTGTTGGTCCAAGGCTCCTTTTCCTAGCACAACTGGCTTTAGATCCACCTGTCCTGGTGGCTTCGTTTTCTCCTCCTATGTCCCTTGACTACAAAAATGCATGGCACTTTTGTTTTGTAGAAGATACCTCCCTCCTATTTTCTTATGAATCCCTCTAGTCACACTTTCGCTTCCCATCATTTCATCAAAACTACACTTTCCCAAGGTCACCAATAACCTCCATGTTGTGAAATAGCGATGTCACTTCTCAGCCCTAAAGTACTTGCTGTAATGGTTAATTGCATGTGTCAACTTGGTTGGCCCATGGAGGCCAGATACTTGGTCAAACATTATTCTAGTTGTTTGTGTGTAGGTGAACTTTGGTTGAACTTCAGTGAAGCAGATTAACCTCCATAATGTGGCCACATCCACTGAATCACCGTCCTGAACAAAATCCAAGGCCATGTCCCCAAGCAAGAAGGAATTCTGCAGTACGTACAAGGCCTGTAGACTTGTACTGCACTACCAGCTTTTCCAGCCTCCCACCCACATGAGCCAATTCGTAAAATAAATTTCTTTATAGAAATATATACATCCCACTGGTTCTGTTTCTCTAGAGAACCCCGACAAATCACTTGTTATGTTAGTATATTTAACACAGTTGATCACTGCCTTTTCTTGGAAACTCTTTTCATAGTTTTTAGAATAACACACCCTCCTGGGTTTTCTCCAGCTTTATTTGTTGTTCCTTCTCAGCCTCCCTTGCTGATTCCTACTCATCTTCGCAACCATTAAGTATTGGCATGGCCCAGAGCTGAGTCTGTAGACACTTGCTCTTGTTTCTCCCACCGAGTCTCATGGTTTTAACGTTATGTATACCCTGCTACATCAACAGATTCCAGTGATTTCCAATCCAAATCTCTTCTTTTGCTACCAGACTCACATGTCCTGCTAAGTTTATGCTTGTTGTCAGACAGCTCAAAGGTGACATTTCTGAAACCAAGTTACTGAGCTCTTTCTCTGACTGCTCCTCCTCACCATCTTCTCCATAACAAACAGGCTATTATCATCAACAGAGTTATCCCTGGATTTCTTCCCACCCTGCATCCCACATCCCACATCCAATCTGTCAGGAAATGCTGGTGTCCTCCTTTTAACAAATTACCAGAATCCAACCACTTCCTCCCACAGTCTGTCCTGTGGCAACCACAGTCAGCACCACGTCTGTCCTGTGCAGAAGCGCTCTCCTCTCGGGGGTCTCTTTGTTTCTACCCTTACCCCAAATCATTCTTTTTGGCTGTAAATAACAACAGGAGTGAGTCTCTAAAAATACAATTCCTATCTCTCACTCCTCTGTCCCCGACTAGTCAAACTTTCCAACCTGGGAAGACCAAAGACACCATAGTCACCCCACTCCCTTTACCTCCTGCCCTGGCAGGTGTGATGTCACCTCCACCCTTCATTGGTTGTTTGCTCTGCCAGCTTTGCTTGTCTCACTGATGACCGTCCCCATAGCCACCTTCCTCACAGTCTCTAGAGTTTGTTCAGTGGTTCCCTTCTTGGCTGGGCCTTTCAGATCGCACTGTCCATAGCCCAGCCATTCTCCCATTTTCTATCAGGGCTCCCTCCTTTATTTCTCCATTGCATTTAGCTGACAAGTCCACGTTTGGCTCCTTTATATATTTTTCTGTCTCCCTCTCACTGCAGTATCAGTTCCACCATGGTAGGATTTTCTGTTTGATTCACCATACCATTCTCAATTCCCAATACAATCCTTCATCCATAGTAGGCACTCAATAAATATTTGATAAGCAAACGAAAAAACCAATTGTGAATCCCCATTACTGGAAAGAGTATGAGGAAAGGAACAATCTATAACATTATTAAGGGAAGTATAATTTGTGCAATAAGTCTAGAGATTATCTGTCCTCAAGTGAGCCGTCAGCTCTGGCACTCACAGCAAATGCATTTTGCCCCTAAACCTGTGTGAGTCCAATCACGCACACTTTGTACCTGGCCTTTGAAGATGGTTGGGTTTTCCACCCCTGGTCTAAAAGGATCCATTGCTCCTGCAGCCACAGCAAGAATACTCAACATTTTCCACCAAACCACACGTTCTTCTGTGCCTCTCAGCTGCTGTATCCACTTTCCTTTGCTTTTTCTCCCCTTTCTCAGTCTAGATAATGCTGACTCTTCATTCTGAGTCAGTTCAAGTTCAAAGCCTCTGTGACCCTTCATTAGACACCTGGCAGTGACTCACCTCTGGGTCTGGGTAACATTTTGTATGGAGCTTAATTATAACTCTACTCTGGATCAGCTTGCATTCAGTGTGTGTTTGCGGTCCTATATCCTGATTAGACTGAAAGCAAACTTGTGATCTCCTTGTCTTTGTCCCCAGGTGTTATGGTTTGTGTCTAGATGTCCCCCCAAAGCCTCATGTGGTGAGAGATAGCTGGATCTAGAGTGTGGGCTGCCCTGGGGGCAGGTAGCCTAGATAATAGAGGAAGAATGCTTAACTAGCTGCTTGTTTGCATTGCTTATTTGCATACATTCCTTGCATTTTCCTCACTTTACTTTGCGGCGGCCGCCGGTCTGCACGCCAGCCCTGCCTCGGACCCAGCGGACTATAGACTGAAACCTCTGCAGACTGTGAGCTAATAAACCTTTCTTCCCCTAACTTTGGGTGTCGAGTATTCTGTCCCAACAACGAGAGAAAAGTAACTAAAACACCAGGTGTCGGATGGAGTGGTGGCCTCTACTTTTGTTTGCTTGAACAAAGAAATCATTGACTGTCTTTTCCCAGGCTTCTTCTCACTGCTTTCTTTTTTCTAAGTCAAATGTATAAAACTTGGTCAATGGATGACGTTAGAATGGTGTATGTTCCTGGATAAAATTGGTCCCGAACACAGAATCTCCAAACACTATTAAAGTAAGATACTATCCCTCCGAAGCAGCTAGGCAAAATACCTTTGGACAAGATCCCTGAGTAATTTACCAGGTGGGTAAGCCAGGCTATGCCTCTGCCCCCCCAATTTCACTGCCACACTTTACAAGGTGAAGTCTAGACTAAAATTTTTTTTCATCATTAGGAATGATGATAGAATATATCACTGGTTTACTTGAATTTTTTTTTTCATACAAAAAGTTAAAACTCAGAATAAAATGGTCAAGTAGGGCTACTCTGGATCAGGTTGAGGCTTCCTTCCTTCAGGTTCTGAAAGAGAAACATATTTTTCATTCTCTTCCTTCCCTAAATCTCACATAAAACTAAGGAGGCACAAACCTAGCTCATGTTTTGACTTCACTGATCCACTATGCCAGAATCAAGTAACTCCACACCCTAAGAAGTGGCTGTAACCCAGGATGACACAATCTGTATTTGTCACATTGCCAACTCAAAAAAAGAAAGATATTGTTTAAATGCTCTTTTGTTACATAATAATGTTTTATTCAGAAGGAGAGGAAAAGTTGGAGTGATACAAAAGGCAATTCTTCTCATTTTCCACTTTATCCCACAACCAAATCAATTCTTGGCGTCTGTGTTGCTAGTGCCTCCTACGGCTTTAGGCTTTAGGCAGAGGCTTCTCATGAGTTCCCATTCAGCTGCTAATCACACAAGTCCTGCGCACCTCGCCAGTGCAGCTGGAGAGAGTGACACAGTGGACGGAGTCCGGTGATGGGTGGAGTTTATTTTTAAGTGTGGTTTGTCCCTATTTTGTTCAAGAACATAGAATTTTTTAAAACTGGCTAAACAAGAGAGCCATTTCTGGCAACCAGAGCATTGAAATTAGGAAGGCCACTTCAGTCCTGGCTCCAGGTCGTAAGAATCCGGAGCAGAATACATTGCTTGGTCACCGAAGTAAATATTCTTGACCTTTGTGTGCAGACTGATGACTGGAAGACATTAAAAACAAAACAAAACAAAAAAAACCCAAAAGAGAACCTTATGACTTGGACCAGCCTTGTTTTCAACATTCTTTTCTGTCTTACTAATATCTAGGATCTAGCCCCATTTTGACATACCATGTAATGGAAACTAAAGAGCTTTCTCTGCAACTTATCTAATACCTTTTCAACCAGACCTGAACATTTC
Source organism: Hystrix cristata (assembly GCA_004026905.1). Taxonomy (NCBI): domain Eukaryota; kingdom Metazoa; phylum Chordata; class Mammalia; order Rodentia; family Hystricidae; genus Hystrix; species Hystrix cristata. Next base: position 51,844 of record PVJO010006321.1, on the reverse strand, counting down.
ACTGCACAGACTGAATTTGACAATCACTTTACCTCTTCAGTGTGTGTTGAATAAAATATGTTTAGATTTAGACGTTTTAACCGTAACTAAGGCAATAAGTAAAAATGGAAAATCAGGGGCTGGGGATTTAGCTCAGTGGTTAGAGTGCTTGCCTTACAAGCATAAGGCCCCGAGTTTGATCTCCAACTCCAAAAAAAAAAAAAGAAAGAAAGAAAGAAAATCATATTTTCTACCATTATTCTGAAAGTACTGAAGGAATTTTTCTAGGCTAGCGCTTTAAAGGAAGATCAACAAACCCAGAAAGGAAGTAGATGAGTATAAGTTGTTTTCTTTTTATTGATGCTGGGGATCAAATTCAGGGCCTTACATTTGCTAGGCAAGCATTCTAACCACTGAGCTAAATCCCCAGACCTCGAGTATAAATTTTTAATATAAAATGATGAGGCTAAGGGCAACTTACGTTACAATTTTGGAATGGGAGTGAGTAATAAAATATTTTACAAAAATCCTCCTTCTAATATGAGGCTAAGAGAAGCACACATCTTGCAGCGATTCTCTACTGTTTTTGTCTGTGTGCTACCCCATTCTCTTGTCTTCTCCTTCTTTTGATAGTACTCGCCTCCTTAGGGGTAGACTTCCTGGCATGATGAAAGCTGCCCATTTGGATACCCAGCCCTTTGTATCTCAACCAGTCTTGTCCTAGCTACAGTGCTTGAACATTGATGGTATACAAAGGATCAGTCCCTCAATATTTTTCTACATGAACTACCCATATACTGTACTAGAGTATGCACAGCCATTGCTACCCATGAGGCAGGAAAGCCCCAAGACCCAGGACTCAGGGTTCTGGCAAGGAGTCATAAAATCCTTCCCCACCTCTTTGGAAATAGTTAATGTCTGACCCAACCTGTCCCCAATCAGATGCTTGTGTAATCCAATCCCCCTCCCCTTACATTCTGTACCCACTGCCTATGTGCTCCTCACCAATAATGCATAAGTATACCAGTGCATGTTTAGAGCCAATCATATAGAAGATTTTAAATCCTTTTCTTATATGGGGAACGAGGGAACTAGTGAAACAGAATGATGTAAAAACCTATACAATCCCTTAAGTTTCTTTGTTCCGGGCCCAGGGTCTTGGAGTGTGAACTCCCCTGGGTCCATCGACATACATAAACCTGAGTTCTTCAACTCTCTGAGTGGTGCTTGGTTTCTCTACAGTCGATCTCTCCAACACCCGGGGCTGTGTTCCATACAATTCAAAACAATCTGATGTGCCATTGGACATATTGAAAATAAGTCTGAGACGAATAGATAGGTATGACAGGTGGAGAAAGAGGAAACACATTGACTTTGCTTGGGTCTCTGAGGTCACCCAAAACACAGCTCTTCCTTCAATGCTCTGATCTTCCTCATCCTGTTCTAGAAATCCATTGTCTCTCCACCCTAATCCAGCTCAAACTGACTTTGGCACTTACAACCAAAGTGTTATATATCTGGAGCATCCATTCAAGCATACATTGTATTACCATTTAATGCTTATAGGAAAAAATTTATTGGAGAATATAGCTTAGTTCAGAGCGACAGTAGATTGATCCTTGACATTAATGACTCCAGCTGGGCTTGGTAGTGCATGCCTATAATCTCAGCACTTGGGAGGCTGAGGCAGGAAGATTGGCAGGAGCCTGAGGCTACCCTGGGCTACATAGTGAGTTCAAGGCCAGCCTGAACTACCTAGTGAGACCCCGTCTCAAAAAACAGAAACAAAAACCCCCAAAACTAAAAACCAAACCAAAACTGATATTTTATATTAAAAAATACTTTTGATGCTTAAGAGATATACTTGCATTATCCCTAAATTATACACCACATCTACTGATACATATACGGATATCCCAAATATTCAAATACTTTCTGCTTATAGAAACTGGTAGTCAAGAGGACTGATTCTAGTCTTTGATATTTTGTTAAATAACTGTAGAGTTGGATTTTTTTTTACCTTCGCTGGAGCTCAGGAAAAAGAGGAAGTGGGAATAGATGGGGTGTCTTTTAGCTTTTAGATCCTGTACTTTCACAGCTAAAAAAGAAATCAGTTTTGCTAGAAAAAGACTGCTGATTTAAAAAAAAAAAATCAAACAATGCTTGTTACTCTTTCCTTTGGCCTGTTTACCAAAAGCATTTTGTGAATGTGATTGGGGAAAATAAAGCTACCTGACACAAATGAATGCAAACTATGTTGGGCTTGCAAAAAATTCTGTTGTCTAAAGGACTCTAAAGTCATTGGCCTAGATGGTCAACTGATAAGAGGCCAAAACCAACAAAAAAAACTCCCCCAAGAATCTTAAAAATGTCATTTATATAATATCAGAATCATGAGAACATTTAAAAAGAAGACCAGATTTTTTATACTTGCCTCAGTGAAAGAGAAAAATTTCGAGATGGAAATTAAAATGTCACATGTAAAAGCAGATAAATTGGGTACTCAGTGATTTCTTTACAAAATTATTAAATATTTTTCTTAAAAAGTTCAATAATGCATGAAGTGTGCATTATTAAAATTAATGGTATATACCTTTATGTTTTAAAATACAACATTTTAACACCTCCCCTGCAGTGCCAGGATCAAACCCAGGCCCTTGAGCATGCTAAGCAAGTGCTCTACGCTGAGCTGCACCCCCAGTCTTACTTCGACGTTTTTGAAGAAATTGATTTCAAGGTAAAAAAAAAAGAAGCCCTAATTTTCCAATTTTGTTTTGCTCCTAAAGGAACAGTTACAGGAGGAGAAATAGCAGCCCTGTGCTGCAATTCTGGCCCCATCATCTCGTGGCTTTGTGACTTTGGGATGTTTGACAATTTCAGTTGCAAAGTGCAGAAACTCAATCACTCTGCCTTGGTGCAGAGGGTGTCTGGTTTTGGTTTTAGTTCCTTTGATTTGTAAAGAATACTTACAGAAATTGGAGAAACTGAAATTTTAGCCAAGATCTCAAGCTTCCCAGGGATCATAGAACAGCTGAGGATCTTGGAGGGTAGCAATGTGGAGTTTGGGGACCTTCTCCTGTGAGCAGGGTTCTCATCCTGGCAGGATGTCCCAAGTACCCGAGGAGTGTTTAAAGCAGAGACTCTGAGGCCCTTATGTGTTAAGGTTCTTGTCTAATACACCTGGGGAAGTGCCTGGTTCACTTTGGTTCTTAAACAGTTCCAAACTAGATGTCAATGTCCTGCTCTGTGTGTTGCCTGACTTAGCAGCTCTCTTAGTGTCTGCCTCATGATGGTTCCACTGCTTCTGGCTTCCTCAGCTTCTACACTCTGTGTCTTATGTTTTCCCCAAACTTCCTGTGTCTTCTCTCAGAGACTGTACTGTTATCGGGTGGTTATATTTCATCACCACTTTTTTTTTTTTTTTTGGTGCTGGGGATCAAACTCAGGGCCTTGTGCTTGCAAGGCAATCACTCTAACCATTGAGCTAAGTCCCCAGCCAGGTGGTTATATTTCAAATTAACGTTACTGAGTTCTGGATGGCTTGCCCCACCCCTCCTTCTGGAGTTAGATTCTAGGTTCTTCTCACCTTGAACAAAGAATTGAACAAAGCAAGCCACAAGTGGCGATACAATTTATTTAAAAGGCAAAGTTTATTCAAAAGGCCAGGAGAGAAACTGGCTTTGTGGAGCAAGCTTAGGGAAAACAAAGAAAAAATTTAGAAAAGAAAAATACATACCACATCTGAGAGACGTGGTACAGGCTATCGTGAGAAGATATGATGGCACCAGCTCCTCATGGCTTCCTTTATTTTATAGTGTCCAAATCTCGAGGAAACCCACTGTTATGGTTTGTGTCTAGATGTCCCCCCCAAAGCCTCATGTGGTAAGAGATAGCTGGATCTAGAGTGTGTGATTACTAAATTAATCCACTGATCAGTTTGGCATGGTTCTGCTGGGATCAAGGATGTGACACTAAGATTAAGGGTATTAGGATTAAGGGTGGGAGTACTGCCCACCCTAAAGACAGGTAGCCTGGATAAAATATAAGATACAGGAAGAAGCTGGGTAGCTGCTTGCTTGCACCGCTTGCTTGCATTCCTCACTTACTTTGCTGCCTGTCTGCCATGCCGCCCTGCCTCGGACCCAGCTGACTGTGGACTGAAACCTCTACAAACTGTGAGCTAATAAACCTTTCTTCCCCTAACTCTGGGTGACTGGTATTTTGTCCCAGCAACGAGAGAAAAGTAACTAAGACACCCACGACAATTTCTATATCCAGGGTTAGGTGCATAGGGTGCAGAGGCCTCAGGCTGAGGTGAGGTCTAGGCCATTCTTGTGAGAAGTTGCATCTCTTTGGGATTTTGTAATCTACAGGTTAGGCCTATTTTCCCAGCCAGCTTTAGTCATTCCTCTCTCCTACCTCAACACTGCCCTGGGCCTGTTGTTGCAATTGCACCTTAGCCCCATACTCTTTTCCTGCATTATTTTATCCTTCTAACATGCTACATACTTTTTTTATTTATTGTTGTATTGCTTGTCTCCTGCAACAGAATCTAAGACCCAAGAGGAAGCATTTTTGTGTATTTTGTCCATGTTGCAACCCAAGCACCCAAAACAGAGTAGCTGCTTAATAAACATTTGCTCCCTGCAGAAGTGAATAAATGGGTGGGTGGATGCTTTCTGCTTAGTCACTATTTGGTCCACATTAACTTTTGCTCATGGCTGATCTGTCAGGGCCCTTCCTGCCCCTGGCTACCCTCTACATCTCCTCTCAGACTTAGCTTGCTCAACCGAGCACTTGACTGGACCAACATTTTTGGACTGAGTTTTTCCCCCGTTCATTTTTTGACCCTGTATGACTTGCCAGCTTCCAAATCAGTACTCACCCAGCAGCAACTGACAGTGACTCAAGGATCACACAGCACAAAAGCACGTAGTCTGGGGCAACCCTTGTAGCGAGAGATGCGGGGGTGGGCAGAAGTTGCTCCAGGAAGCTGACTTTGGTACTGAGTGGATGTTCCTACTCCCGTGAAACTTCAACAAAATAATCTAACAACACCAACCTGTCTTCCCTCTGAATTCTTCTGAGGTTCAACTGAATGATGGATGGAATATACTCACAGAGATGCTTTCATTATTAACTTATTACAAAAATAAAATGAGTGCGAGAAGTCACATAATTTTAAATGACATTAAAATGTGCTTTTAAAAAAGCCTAAGGGAAGTTGCAGGGGAAAATAAGGAATTTAGAAGCTGCTTAAAGTGGCTTTTGAATTCTTTGTTCTAGGCTGGAGATAAAGCTCAGTGAGCTCAGCATGTTTGCCTGCCATGTTTGAGTCCCTGGGTTCCATCCCCAGCACCAACATGGCAATAAATAAATAAATAAATAAATAATAAGGACATTTTGCAACCCGCAACCTTGAATACTTTAAAATGTTATTTCACACTGATACTTAGTTGGCAGGAGCTCCTACTACACAACTGTCCAAGTAATATTTATGAAGAATAAATGCAAAGATAAAAATAAACTGCAAAATACAGATTGAAGGAGTTATGGCTTTCTATATGTTGTATATGTTAAAGAGTTAAACATATTTAGGAGTATTTTTCTTTTAATTGGTAATAACTTGATATGTATGAACACCATGGGGTGGTGGAAAATATTAATATGAATTCACATTGATGGAAATAATGTGATATCAAGGTGAATTTTGAAATAACATTGTTAGCAGGATATTGTACTTCTCTACTCTGCTCTTCCTACATTGAATGTGGGGTTCATTTCTAGGTGACACACTTTAAGGGACACTAGAGCATGTTTAGATAAGAGCTCATGGAGGGAATGAACAAGGCATGAATAAACGCCAGGTAGAGCAAGGAACATACTACGTTGATGTCAAACGCTTAAAAGGCTCCATATAGAGAGGAAAACATGCCCTTTGTACCGAACAAATTTTAGTACCACATTCAGATTTACTGGGCACTTTAATATATGCTTTCATATTTATAATATTCTATATTATAATAATATTGATGATAGAATTATAATTATATATCATACTGCAGAATTGTTTATAATGCTATTTCATACTTATAATAATGATGTAAGGTGCAGTTATCATTATTTTGCCTTTTTAGAGTTGAACGAACTCATTCGAATCCTTTTGTTTGCCCAAGTTCACACAACTAGGCAGTTGTAAAATCAGGATTTGACCACATCACTTTGAATTCTAAGCCCGGAGATGTTTCTACCAATACCATCCATAGCTACCTACCAAATTGATAGGGAGACGCATTTCAGTTCAAAGTTGGATTTGGCAGGCCTGTGCAAAGATGGACACTGCTGGGAGGGAGAGAGAACACTCAGTTCTCTGTCACTCAGAGTTCAAGCAAACGCTGGATACCTGTTGCACAAGGCTCTGGTACCCACTCTCCCACATACATTTACCTTAATAATACAATGCTAGTAACAAATGCTAGTCATAGAGCCAAAGGAACCCCTGGAGAGGGCCAAGTGAAATTAAAGTAATTGCGCTGAATTCATTTCAGTAGTTACTGGAAGATACAGCACCCAAACTTCATTCTCTGAATTTAGTCTGATTTTGGTTGTTTTTCTTGTATCAGTTGCCCCTCGGCTAGTAACTGGGTGATGCAACATGCAGCCACAGGGTATGGAAAAAGGAGGGGAAGAAATGTTTTGTAAATTACTGTGAAGGACTGTTCGGCATGCTCTTGTTTTATGAAGGACTAGCCAAGAATGAGAGTGGTAATGGAGAGAGTTTGAAATGATAAGCAAAGATTGCCACACAGTAGAGGAAGAAAGAACAGAATACCGAGAAAGGCTAAGGAGGATCAGGGCTATGGTTTTCGTTGTTTTTCCTTCAACTGCAATACTTCGAACAGGTAGAGATCATGGTTTGTGCTGAGCATTGTGCAATGTTCTAGGAAGTCAAAAATGAAGTAGATAGAATCTCCATCCTTTCAAGGCACACATAGTCTAGTAAGAAGACACCACTGAAGAAAGCAATGGGAAGAAAGAAAGTGCTAACTAATATCACAGAGACTAAAGAACTATGAAATCAGAGAGGAGAGACTATTTAATTCTGTGTAAGTGTGTGGGGTAAGGATGTGGGTGTCACAAAGGATGAGATGTCAGGGAAGATTCCAAGGAGGAAGAAGTGCATTGTCTTCAGTATCTTTAAGGATAGTAGGAATTCACCTGGTTAAATGATGGGTGGATTTCAGACGGTGGAAAGACTCACAGCCTGTTGAATCTGTGCGTGCTGTGTGGATATGGTAGGAGTTGGAGACTGAACTAAAGAGGTGAAGGGATCAGATTATAAATGGCCTTGTCTACCACGGTAATGAGCTCCAACAGAATTCAACGTCAGAGGCAGAGAACGTCAGAGGATTTCAAAGGGAAGCGCTATGCTCGGCTGTTTCTAGAACATTCTCAGACAGTTCCATAGAAGTGAAGCAGAAGTGAAATTAGAAGCCTTGACCTAAAAAGTGGCAAAGGGGTTAGGAAGCAGAGACGGACTGTGAGTCACAGAACTTAGGAGAATTCATACATGGGATTTTAAATCTTAGAACTTTCTTTCTTTCTTTCGGTGCTGGGGATGAAATTCAGGGCCTTGAGCTTCGCTGGACAAGCACTCTACCACTTGAGCTAAATCCCCAACCCCTAAAGCGAGAACTTTGGGCGCTTCGTTGTCACAGTGGCAAGACTTTGTCAATGGAGATGGGTGATACTGAAGCGAGCGGCAACACGGATTCTCCGGAAGGCCTGGGACTGCAGCCATGTGGCCACTGTGGTCTTTCGTGAATTAGTTGATGACTCTTTTGAACTGAATTCAGGAAATGACTTAAAATGATTTATGCAATCAAATGAGAAGCCAGAGGACTCTGAAGTCAGTGTATTTGGAGAAAAATTAACTACGAGTGGTAAAGACGAGGAGGCGGTCATTAACAGAGGTCGGTTTGTGGATTGATTTTAGACCATCCAATGGAAAGATCCTCAGAGCACAGCACATGCCTCTAACCCAGCCATCCTCACCACAACCCTTCGCCCTCCAGCTGCCTCCATCCTTCAGCGCACCACAGAGCCCCTTCCTGGCATCTCCTCGCGCCGGGTCCCCGGGAGCAAAGGAATCCCATCGAGCGGCCCGGGAGAGTGTCAGAATTCCGGAGACCTCGCCACCATGTAAGGAAGCTGCACACTCCAGGGGGAGGCCACAGGAAACCAACGCCTCGCCGAGCTGCCGGGCGGCGGTCCTTCCTCGGCCCCTTCCCGACCCCGGCCCAGGGCTCCCCGCACCCCTCCACCCGGCGCGGGCAGCGCGGCGCTGGACCAGGACGGGCGCCGGCGGCCGGGGACCCCCTCCGCACCCAGCCCCCAACGGGCCCGGGCGCCGGCCCCGCCCCCTTCCCGTGCCGGGCGGGGTCGCGCGCCGCCGCCACCGCCCTGCGCACGCGAGGTCGCGCGGACGCGGGTGTCGGGAGGTGGCCGGGAGGCGGCCGGGCCACCCGCGCCGCCGCCCCCCGTCTGACGCACGGAGGGGCCGGGACGCGATTTGCGGCGAGTGACTGACTGGAGCCGCCGTCGCCGCCGCCCGGGCCCGCTCCGCCCCCAGCCCGCCTTCTCCGCCTCGCCCTCCGCCTCCGCCCGCGCCTCGCCAGCGTCTCCGTGTCCTCCCCGGCGCCCCGAGCCGCGGCCGCCCGCGCCAGCCAGGTGAGTGTGGCCGCCGCTCGGCCGGGGCGGAGGAGCCGCGGGCGCCGCGCGGGCTGAGCGCGACGGAGGCGGAGGGCGGCCCGGGTCCTTCCGCCGCGGGCCGCGGGCTGTGGCGGGCGTGGAGGGGGCGCCTCCGCCCGGCCCGCGTCCCCACCCGCGCCCCCGCCCTCGGTCCCCGCCGCCGCCGCCGCCGCCGCCGTGGCAGACAAAGCGTTGCCCGCGGTGCGAGCCCGCGGGCGCCGTGCGTCGCAGCCTCCCGCCGGGTGCGGCCCTGGCCCGCGGGGTCGGCCGCGCTCCTCCCCCCCGGGCGCCCTCCTGCCCGTCGGGGTGAAAGGGACCGAACCGAGCAACAGGTTTGGGCGTCCGTCCTCCTGTCCCGGCGCTCGTCCCCCCGCGTGCCCGGGCCGGAGGTGTCGCCCGCCTGCGGGGCGAGTCCCTTTGCCCGGCGTCCGCGCGGGCTCCTTTGTGTGACCGGTGACCGGCCCTGTCCGGCGGGTGGGCGCGGGGCACGACCAGAGGCCCCGGGCCGCGCCGAGGCCGCGTGTCGCTCCCCGCACGCGTGGGGCTGGCTTCCCGGGCCTGCCGGAGGTCGCATCGCGCCAGCCCTCGGGGGAGTCACAAGGGGGGGGGCGAGCTGGTCCGGCGCGCGGTGTGTTTCTTGCACATGGGAGGCAAGAAAGAGCCGCAGTCTGACCAGCTCCTGAGGGTTGGGGTGGGTTTCACCCCCGGTACGCGAGGTTTGGGACTTGCTGGTGATGATAGCCTCGTGGTTGCCCTTTTGGTGCTTTGGCATCCTTTTGCCATCCACAGACATTGCCCAGAGAAGTTGCGAGTGCTGTGGAGGGAGTAACTGGATCGCAGCTGTTTGACAGGTCACCCGCCCGCACGTTTTGTGTGTATCAAGCACACCCACCCAGCAGCCCAGCGCAGCTTGGCAAGCCTTCAGGTTACAGTTGCCACTAGGCACACTCCCATGTTGGAAAATCTGAATCCATACAGTTTTCTTTGGTTCGATAAATCTTTTCCTGGTGGGAGAACCCCCCCCCCAAAAAATACACAATAATTGATCTTTGTTTACCTACCCACGGTCATGCCAACACCTAGCCAGTTTCATTGGTATGCTATTTTGGTATAACAATACTAAATAGAAGGAAAATATTTTCCTTTTGCTTTGAGCAATAAAATACTGCTTTGTTCTAGAACCAGGAAGCCTTTATACATAATACTTTTTGAGGACAGAAGTTGGTGACTGTCTTTACCCCGTGACTAAATACATGAAAAAAATTCCCAGTGGAGCTAGAAAACATTACACAACTCTATTGATTGTTTTTATATCCCAAATTCCAGGAAATCATTTTGCTGAATATTTATACAGGCATTCTGAACTAAATTTAATCTTAAAAATTGGGTCTACTCAGTAAGTTCCCAAACATTAGGGAAAAACGAATTGATCCCATTTAGAAGAGTTTATCAAGCATTATAATCTGTGTGACTAATAATTGGAAGGAATAATTGATGGAAAAGATTCAGAGTCTAGGGAATGGGCTGAAAATCTGGTAGCAGGACAGAGAACATAAAAAATAGCAAATGGAGGTTGAAAAGGTCCATCTACTGTATCGTACTTGGGTTTTAGTTCATTGATAGTCATTTTAATGACATTTTAAACTGGCAGTCTTTCTAGTGTATGTGAAAACTAAATAGCCACTAATTTTAAAAAGTATCACTTTTTTAACCTTTTTTTCTTTTTAAAAATGTATTCTTGAATGTTTTTCCACTCCTTGAAGCTTTTCCACTCTGTCAAAACAACTTGGTACAAAACAAGGACATTTTTTGGGAAGAAATGAAATTACACTAAATTAATCCTAGTTTTAGTTTCATCGACATCATAGTTTTACTTTACTGGAAATTCCGTTTATAGTATAATGTCTGACTTTAAAGAGCTTTTGTAGCTGTTACAAGTAAGAGGAGCGAGTGGTCTCTGGAGAAAAGCAGCATATTTACTAATGAGAAATAGAAGAAATTTAAATTTCTGTAAACTTTTTTTGACATGTATTTCATGTTACAAAATTCACTTTTTAAAAGTGTATTTCAGTAGTCCTAGTGTCTTCACAAGATTGTGCAAAATCACACCAATTCAAGTACATTCTTCACTCTAAAAAGAAACTGATTTCCTACTTGTCATTGCCATTTCCCCCCCCCCCAGTACTTTTTTGGAGGGGGTGGGTTTGAAACAGAGTCTCACTGTATAGCCCCAGGCTAGTCTTGAACTTGGAATAATCATGGGGCCTCAGTATGCCTTGCGGCCCATACATTGCAAGCACTAATCTGTCTGTCTCTGGGTTTGGCTGTCTTGTATGTGGCCCTTTGTGTCTTCCACTTAGCATGTTTATATTATAGCATGTGTCAATAGTTCACTCATTTTTATGGCAGGGTAATATTCCATTGTATGGATATGCTACATTTTATCTATTCATCAGTTCCTGACTATTTGACTATTATGAATAACGCTGCTGTGGAGACTTATTTACAAGTTTTTGTGTGGACATGTTTTCATTTCTTTTGGGTTTATTGTTGAGTCATGAGGCTGACCCAGTTGATCTTTTTGAATAACTGCTAAACTGTGGCCCATAGCTGCTCCATTCCCACCAGCAGTGTGTGAGGGTTCCATTTTCTCCACATCCTTCCAGCACTTGTGAATGTTTGTCTTTTTGGTGACTGCCATTCTAGTAGCAAGAGGTGTCTCATTGTGGTTGGCATTTAAATTTCATCTTTTCATGTTTTTATTGGTCATTTGAATATCTTTGGAGACATTTTATCATAGTTTCTCCGTCTTTGTTTTTTCATATATATTTTCTTATTTAATCTTTTAAATAGTCTTGTGAGTAAGGTTATAACTTCTTTCCTGCCAGGAAACTAAGATGCAAAGAGATTCAGGAATTTGCTTGTTTTTTAACTTTATAGTTAGTAAGAGGCGAGGTCTGAATATAAACTCAGGTTGTCTGACTCTACTTCCTGCATTCTTTCTACTTGATGAGGCATAGAGAAGTTACATCGTGTGTGTGAGTTTGCTTGGCTAATCAGTGACAAAGTGGGGGGAAAATATATTTTCAAAAATCAACAGAACAAAAAAGAAGCAGGTGTTGTGACTAGTGCCTTAAATTCACCAGATTTTTAAAAAACTTTCAACTAAATTGTTGGTTCTGTCTTAACCAATAAGGTGGATCTGATTTCTGTATTTCCAGTGGGAAAACAGTGATTAAACCTACTAACAGCTTCCTCTTGGCATAGCTGATCCTAGAACCCTGTTCACTAAAACTCACTCTGTTCCTCTGCAGTTCCCATGGTCTCTGCTTTCCACTAACTTATTCCCTCTAATGGTAAAATAATTGAACAGTTGCACATTTGATATAAACATTAAAATTTTTACATGTTAAGCTGAGATTAACTTTTATTTTTGAAGAGGGCAGTTTGCCAGTTTTGCTTTGAAGTACAGGAATACTAAGGCATTATTTCAGTTTTTATGTACTACCCTGCATCAGACATAACATGTATGCAAAACTCTCAACTCCTTGGAAACTAGGTAGGGGACCATATTGTTATTTGTTCATCTTGGCTTATCCATTGTCCTGCTTAGTGCCTGATGTATAGCAGGGATTCTAACCTTTGTTGAGTGAATGAATACAAATGTGTTTTTTTAATTAAAGAAAAATTATCTATTACTCTTTTGTAGGAAAAAGGCAGCATAAGTTATAGAAAAAATGGAATTTCGGAGATGGCATGATCTAAACTATGTGATAAAATTTAGAATTTAACTTAACACTGTATTTTACAGAAGGAAGTAACTTTTGTAATAAGCTATCAGTACCTGGTGACTTCTACATGTTCGTTTTCTAGATATTAAACTCAGTACTGAAACACAGAAATTATACTCTTGAGCGTTGAATGATTGAGCGGTGAGTGAATACAAGAATTAGTTTTTGCTGTAACAAATAGAACAGCTATAGGAAAACAATATTTAGGCTCTGCTTTTTCAGTATATTTTAATTGGTTTTTATATATTTTAATATATTTAATTTTATATATTTTAATTGAACATGATACATGTGAAGTATAAAAATTCAAATAAAATGTGATCTGCAGAGTAAAAGCTGAAAACCCCCTTTGGATCTTTTCTCCTTCGCTTTCTTCATAACTGAGACCATCCCCATTTCAAATAGCAACTGTGAGGTTTATAGTTTATATTTCCAAACCATTATTTTTGCATTTATGTTTGTGCGTATATATAAATACACATGCACATATCTGACCGTACGTAGTATTGTGTATTTATAATGTTTTTCTTTTACACATGGGCCATACTACACATAGTCCTTTCTTTATTCACGTAAATATTTTAAGACGTTTGTATCTGTATTCACACAGATTGTACCTTTTTCTGTTTCCTGTTTTGTTTGCTGTCCTTGTCTGATTTGGTGTCAAGATTAAGGCAGTCTCCAAAGGCACTTTTCCCTGTCTTCTTGGTTTTTTTTTTTTTTTTTTTTTTTTTTTTGGTGCTGGGGATGGAACTCAGGGTCTTGTACTTCCTAAGCAAGCACGCTAACCACTGAGCTAAATCCCCAGCCAAGTGATTAAATCAGTCAGTATATGTAAGAGTCAATGGGCTTTCTCTTAGAGCAGAGTAAAGTTCTGCAGGTCTGTTTATTAGCTGTACAGTGTAACCACAGGCAGGTCACTTTACCCTCTTCAAAGTTTGTTTTCTCATCTGTAAAATCACAGCAATTCTTACCTCACAGAAGACTTGAAGGTATTTCATGATATGAGGTAATACATGAAAAGGCTCAGTAGTTACACCTAATAAAAATGAAAACAATTAGTAACAAACTGTAAAGTGGTATACAAATATAAATTTTTTACTCTCGATATTGTAATTATGTTTGAGCTTAATAGGGATAAATTTAAGAAGATAGGATGTTGGAGCTAGGGGTGGTTTCCACTAATAAATTGGCAGGATCTGTAAGAATTTTCAGGCTAGGGGGTTGAGGATTTAGCTCAGTGGTAGAGCACTTGCCTAGCAAGTGCAAGGCCCTAAGTTCGATCCCCAGCACCCCACTCCCCAAAATTCCCAAGTTAGAATTTAATTTTGGCAGACAGTTTCCAAACACCTGTGCTTTTTTAATGCAGGATAATAGGGGATAGTGTAGTAAATAGACCTAGAGTAGATTAATCACACATTGTCACTTGTTAGCCTTATGATTTTGGGGTATGTTAAATTCTTTCATCAAAATGGAATAACAACACCTATTTTATAGAGTAGTTATAAGGAAAGAAATCAGTAGAGTGCCTAACCTAGCATCTCACAGGTGTTCAGATAGTCTTTTTTTTTTTCGTGTAATGAATGCCCAACAGTGACAAATAATGAGATGTTGTAGTTTGTTATTTTAAAGCTGCTTCATGTAGCGGAAAGAACATTAGGCCCCAAGTCATACATTTGTTTTAGTCTGTACTACACTTGCTGTTGACTTCGGATGAGACCACCTAACTTATCTATAACAAAAGAGCAAGAGAACTAACACTTCTCAGTGCTGGCCAGGTTCTTTCACTCATTTCAACTGTCCACTCCTGAGGATGAAAGAGCTTGCCCCTGTGTACAGGAATACCAATTGAGGAGCATACTGGAAATACTAAGTGTTTGTAAAAACCAATCCACTGTGGGATGAGACTACTCATTTATTAATGGTTTCCATGTATATGAAATACAGGATTGTTAATGTGTCCTAATGCCTGTACTTAAGAGTAGTAACTTAAGATTTTTATACTTTATGTTGCATAATCTCTTTACCTAAATAATTTATTACTTAGTCCTCATTGTATTTCCAGTTTGAAGTAAAGAGAGGAGGGGAGGGGAGAATAGTGGTCATAAAGAAAAGTATAGGCTTGTTTTGATAGTGAGGTGTGTGGTATGTGTGTGTTAAAAGTTGGGAAGTTCATTTCTCTGGCAGTTTTGGTGTATGCAAAAACTGAAGATTCTTGGAAAGACATAGAGAAAATCTGCATTATAATTCATTGTCTCCTAGTGGACTTGCAGAGTCATTTAGAAAGTGAACCTGCCTTTGTCAGCTGGTTTGTAAAGAGCTATTGATTATATTCTTGAAAGACAGTAATACTGTCTTTCCTTTAATAGGAGTTGCCAGAGCTTTTGCTTTTGAGTTTCATTTTATTGGATAAGATTCAGTGATCTTGATTTGGTAGTTCTGCAAGCCTTGTGCTAGGGATATGCAAAACAAAAAGATGCTGTCGGGGCATCACAAATTAAATTGTAATTCACTAATCGTGTAAAAGGATTAGGACTCTGTCCACTGAGGCTTCAGTTAGCATATTTATCTAGTAGGAGTAGAAACTGGTATGAGGTTAGAGAATTTTCATCAGAATAAGCCTGAATTATAATACAGAAATTCTCACTAACATTGGAATTCCTTTTTTTGGTAGAATGTAAAATACCTTGGAGCAATATACAAGAATTAGGAGAGATAGTTCTTATCTACAAAGACTTTATAATCTAATTAGGAGGCCATAAAGGAAGCGAAAGGGCAGAGAGCTGTTAAAGCTTGTGCTTGTTCTTGGTAAAATCAATTTTGTTGGGTTGGGTTTGATAAGAAGCAGAAGGTTTTCCTGAGGAGCACTATCAGAAACTACTCAATCCTTTGAAGGTAGTTGTGTATCTTGTATATCTTGGTTATTCTATAGAATTCTTTTTGCTTTATAAAAACTGCTGTTTGGCCTAAGTACCAATAATAATTCCCATTCTGAGTACTTTGTGCTTATTTCTTGGATTATGGATTGAATTTTCCTTTTTGTGTTGGCTACTAGAATGCCAGAACTACATTGGGACCTATACCAAAGTGGGCAAGTAGGTTTCTGTTCTGTTTCATGCTATACAAGTTTTAACCTTTGCCTTTTTTTTTTTTTTTTTTTTTTTTTTTTTTTTTTTTTTTTTTTTTTTTTTTTTTTTTTTTTTTTTTTTTTTTTTTTTTTTTTTTTTTTTTTTTTTTTTTTTTTGGTAGTACTGAGGATTGAAGCCTGACTTTGACCATAGTAGGCAGGTACTCTACCACTGAGCTCTATCCCCAGCCCGTTTTTATTTTTATTTATTTATTTATTTTGGTGCTCGGGATCAAACTCAGGGCCTTAGGCTCCCTAGGCAAGCACTCTAACCACTGAGCTAAATCCCCAGCCCTCTCCACCCCAGCCCCGTTTTTTTTATTTTTCAGGTTGAGATAGGATCTGTCTCACCTGCCCAGGCTGGGCTTGGCCTTGAACTTTCCATTCTTGTGCCTCAGCCTCCTAGTAGCTGGAATGACAGGTATGAGTCATTATGCCTGTCTCATTCCTTGCTTTTAGGGTTTTTTTTTTTTTTGGTTTTTTTTTTTTTTTGATAATTGATATGTTCTTGTAAGCATCTTTAACTCTTCTTAGAGCGAAATAGGGTATATCTAAATAAGTATATGTGATAATCCATGGGAGAACAGATCAGGGCATACAGAGTAATATAGTAGAGACCAGACAAAGCAAAAAGGTTTCCTTTCACAGGCTAACTCAGACTGATAGTGGTGACCGACTGGAATCCTGCACTGAAGAGTAGTTGGAGGCAGGGTCTGGGTTTAGAGGGAAAGAGTGTTGTGATCACTGAACAGTGCTTCTAGTCACGGGTAGGAGTTGTGACAGCACGAGTGCTTCTATTTGCTGTGCTGGGTGTAGATAAAATATACAGGATGCTAAATAACATAGTAGGTGGGTGGCTTTTAAGTTTAGAGCTAGGTATGCAGGGAGAGATGTGGGTTTGAGGAAAAAGCTGGCAAATAACTTGTTGACTTTGGGAGTCAGATTGGTTCATCCAGAATAAAACGCATTGCAAAGAAAAGAAGGTGGTGGGAAAGTGAAGAAGGGAGCGTGGGGAACCTGAATGGTTAGATGGAGGAGACTGATTTCAAGCTCCTACATTTTTTCTAATTAATTCTGTACATTATTGCCACAGTCTTTGTTCATGTTGTTGCTAGCCTTTCTATTTTAAAAGTTAATTGTTTTTTGAATAGGTGATACACTGATATATTTCAAAATATTAAAGGTACAAGGAGATACATTAAAAATACTTCCTTGTTCCAAGTGTGGCTGCACACTCCTATAATCCTAGTTACTGGGCAGGCTGAGTCAGGAGCATCACAAGTTCAAGGCTAGCCCTGGCAATTTAGTGAGAACTTGTCTCAAAATGAAATTTAAAAAGCGATGGAGGTACAACTCAGTGGTAGATCCCAGGTTCAATCTCCAGTACCACACAAAACTAAGAAACAAATAAAAACAGACTTCCTCTTAGTCCTGTTTCTAACTGTTAAAGTGTCGCCTTTGCAAAGCAGACCACTATCATCAGATTCTTAAATATTCACAAAAAATGTGCTTTTACATCTTTTTATACAATTGACACTTCTGTACCTGTGTACACACTGCTTCCATATTGTGTTTGTTATTCTGCACCTTATTTCTTGGGGTTTTTTTTTTTGTTGTTTTATGTTACTACATAAAGAGCCTTTCTTTTTTTTTTTTTTTTTTTTTTTTTTTTTTTTTTTTTTTTTTTTTTGTGGTGCCGGGGATCGAACTCAGGGCCTTGTGCTTGCAAGGCAAGCACTCTAATCACTGAGCTAAATCCCCAGCAAAGAGCCTTTCTTTTAAAATCAAACTTTTTTTGGTACTGAGAATTGAACCCAGGATCTGGTACACACTAGGCAAGCACTCTTACTGAGCTACATCCCCAGCTCCTTCCTTGTTTTGGAATAATTTTAGGGTTACAGAAAATTTGGAAAAACAATACAAAGAGTTCCTGTATGTACCTCACCCAGTTTTATTTTCCTCTTGACTTTAACTTACTGTGGTGCATTTGTCAAACCTAAGAAACCAATATTCACGTGTTACTATTAACCGAATGCCAGCCTGTATTTGGATATCTTCAGTTTTTTCCTTAATGACCCTTTTTGATTCCAAGAACCCATCTAGAATAACAGATTGCATAATTTTTTCTGGCCTCCTCTGACAGTTTTTCAGTCTTGTTTTTTGTGACCTTGATAGTTTTCAGGCATACTGGGTTAGATATTTTATAGAATACCTGTCAGTTTAGGTTTATTTGATGTTTTTCTTAGGATTGTAATGGAGTTATGGCTATTTCTTTAAAAAAAAAACAACTTTAGTATTCCTTTAGATGGATATACAATTTATGTAACTTTTCCTATTCATATAAATTTAGGTGATTTAGTAGTTTGAACAGGTTTTGGAGCTTGACTGTCTAGATCCTGGCTTCACACTAACAATATGATCTTGGGTTACTTTTACTTGCCCTCCTTTTCCTCACCTGTACAATGGGGATAGCATTATTTCATAGAATTGGTAGGAGAATTGAGAATATGCGTGATGTGGTTAGGATAGTGTCTGGAACTAAGTGCTAGGTAAGTGGTTGCCATTATTAAATTTTTATTATGAACTATATTTATTTCTCTCTTTTTTGTTTTGTAATACTGGGCATTGGACCCAGGGGCTTGCACATGCTAAGCAGGTGCTCTACCACTCACCTATGTCCTTACCCTTTTTTTAAATTTTGTTTTGAGATAAAGTCTTGCTGAATTGCTGAGGGTGGCCTTAATTGGCAGTCTTCCTGATTCAGCCTCCCCAGGAGCTGGGATTAGAGCTGTTCACCTCTGTGCCCGGTTCAGTCTTCTGTTGTTATGGTGATGTGGTCAGCAAACTGATATACTATATCATTTTACACAAAATGATAGATAGGTGTATGTACATTAATTCCTAAGAATGGAATTTTGAATTAAAAGTACTCGAATTTATAATTCTCGTAGATAGCATCAAATTTCACTCCATGGAGATACTTTTTGCTTATCTACCAGGAATATTTGAGATCTATATTCCTGTTCCTACTGTGTCACTAGATTATTTGATGTCTGCCAATCTGTTGGTACATTTTTTGTTATGAATTAATTCAAGCATCTTTTCATTGAGCCATTTAAAAGTTGAGATTTTGATGCTGTTTGCTTATTGTGAATCATTTCTGTTTCCTCACCTGGGGGAATGATAAAAAATGTTTTTGGGAAATTATTACAGAAATAGGTATAGATTAGTTTGGTCCTGGAAGAGACCAAAAATAGCACTGTAATTGCAGGGTGGACAGTCTAACTGGGAACCGAATTGCTGATCTCTCCTAGTGTGATAAGGTGGTTCTTTGGAAATGTTTTTTAGTTTTAGGAGGAATGACTGTGTTGCCTTTGCAGCTGACAACAAAAGAAGCTACAGAGGTGGGGGTTGGATGGAAACCTCTGGTTATATAAAGTAAAACTCACAACAGAATTAGGCCAGCATCTTTTATGGTACACGTTTATTGTTTTGTGTGATAATTTGGTGTGAAGTAAATGTTTGCATATGTAGTTATAATTAACTCTAATGTCCACTCTTACAAGTTTTTCTTTCCCATTATGCTCTCCTGTGTACCTGATCATTGCAGGTCAGTAGGTTTTTTTCTGATATGTACTCTTTTAATGGTTGTTATCCTTAAACTGCTTTTCTCCCAAAACCACTTTCCCTGCTCCTCTTCTCTTGCATATCCTTGTTTAAACAGTAGAAGTGCTCAATCACACTTTTTATCAGTTTGCTGTAGTTGGCCCTTCAGTGCCCTGCAAGGGCTGTGTGTTAAAGGCTTGGCTCCCCTGTGTGATGCTAGAGAGAGGTAGTAGAAATTTGAACAGGTGTGGCCTGATCTGTGGGTTTAGTAGCACACACTTGTAATCTCATCTGTTTGGGAGGCAGGAGGATTATGGGTTTGAGGCCTGCCCTGGCAATTTAGTGAGAGCCCCATCACAAATAAAAACAAAAACCCAAAACATAGAAGAAGAAGAAGTAGAAGCCTTTGGGTCAGTGGGGATTGTGGGATCCTGGTCCTTTCTTTCTTTTTTTCATTTCTTGGCCATGAGGTGACTTTGTTCCACCATGTGCCCTAGTGTGATATGCTGCCTGTCACAAGCCTAAAGGCAGCAGGACAACAGTAATAAGCTAGAACTTCCGAAACTGAGAACCAAAATGAACCTTTTCTCTTTATAAATTTGGTACCTTAGGCATTTGTTAGAGTGACAGAAAGTTAATGCATAGCCAGGTGGGGCTGGTGGTAGTTCTTTGATCTTTTTTTAAGGTGTGAGTTCCATGTTTGGGACTGTGTGAGGCCAGTCTAGCCACTGTGTATTATTTGCCTCCCATTTACCGCTCACAGCATGGAGGCTCTGAGAACTGGAACATGAGGATAGATTGTCGGGGACTGGAAGGAGGCAGGATGTCGAAATGATCACCATACTGAAAGACGAAATGTATATTAAAACAGGAGAAGAAGTAAATATTTTAAAATGGAATCTGGATCATCAGAATTTGAGACTCTTGGGTTCTGAATGAGCAGTCCAGGTAACCTATTAACCTTTTGGACTGAGTTCTCCCAGGCGTGGTGTTGGCATTTCCCATTTTCCTAGTGGGACTGGCAAAATAGAAGCAAACAATGTGCCTATACCCTCAATCAAACCAAGGCAAACCTAAAAGTAAACATTTCTTCCAGTGTGTTAAGAGACAGGTTCTTGTTTAAGTCTTTTCTGTTTTGGTAGGGGAAACTGGAGCCCATAGACTGCTGGGCCAGGAGACAGGAAGGGTGGCCTAGAGCCTTAGAAGACAGGAGGAGTGTAGCTTAAAGGCAGCTCAGAAGACTACCATGGAGGTTTCGCATTTTCACTAGGGCTTAGATGATCTTTATGTATAGACAAAACCACTCTATTCCAAACATTTCCTCAGGACAGATTAGACACATCCCTTTACTTGCGGTGAGATAGAAGCTGCTACTACTTTGTAAAATGGAATTTGTATCCCCATTATTTCCAAAATACTCTAGAACTCCAGGATTAGAAACAGTGAGTGGATCTTAGGGCATTTGGGTTAAGCAAACAACATCACTTGAATTCTGTTGTAAATATACAGTTTCTGTTAAAGTGCCATTGAAATTAGTCTGATTTTTGTACCTTTTAAGAATAATTTAAACCTATCAGGTTTGTCATATCTTTGTGTGATAAACACACATTTAAACAGATAATTATTGCTTTTCTCCTAGATACTTTGCTGAGATCAGATATTATGGAAATAAGAATGTTGATAGGAGAAATATTCTTATAATTTATATCTAGTCTTGTCTGTTTAGGCTGTTATAGAAGAATGCCATATTCTGGGTGGCTTGCAAACAATATAAAAATACTTTTCACAGTTCTGGAGGCCAGAAGGTCCAAGTCTGGGGCACTGGCAAATTCAGTATCTGGTGGGGCGAGTTTCTTGGTTCATAGGTAGCCCCTGCTATACCCTTACATGGAAGAAGGGATGAAGAGACTCTAGGATCTCTTTTATATGAGTGTTAATCTCATTCATGAGGTGTTTCCTTTCCAAGACTTCATCTCCTAGTACTCTTTTTTTTACCTTGGAAGTGAGGATTCCAGTGGAGAACTCTACAGACATGCTGTGTGACACCTTTCTTGTGCAAGCTTATGCTGCAGTTGCTGCCTTGGGTGACTTTGAAACATTGAGCACAGCATAATGAAGGGAAGCATTCGAGATGGACCCAGGATAACTCTGGCTTAGCCTAGAACCTGGCCCTCCTTAGTCATTCCATCTGTGGATATTTAATATCTCTGTCTACCCTACATGATCATAAATATTGTTCTGCTTTTAGACCTCATCATTCAAATACTGGAAAATGCAAAAAGTTTCAGTGATGTTTCCTATCTATCTGTAGCAAGAAGTAAAGTTTCTTTTTTGTAGTCATACCTACTTCCTTCTCACCTACTCCCTTGTTCTTGATGCCTTGCGCCATCAGTCTATTCTGTTTCTGTAATTTTGTCAAGAGTGATGTATACAGAGTATCTTGAACATCCATCCTTTTGGATAGGCTTTTTTCCTTCTGGCTATTTCTCTTGAGATTGATACATAGACTATTCTGTCTCAATAGTTTGTTCGTTTGTAATTTCTGAGTAGTACTCCATAGTATGGATATACTTAAATTTGTTTATTCACTCATTAAAGGATATCTAAACTGTTTCTAGTTTTTGGATATTATGATTAATAGTACTATAAAAATTCACGTGTAAGTTTTTATATGAACATAAGTCTTCATTTCTCTGGAAGAAATGCTCAACCGTATAATTTCTGGGTTCTATGACAATTGTATGTTTAGGTTTTTAAAGAAATTGCCAGTATCTTTCAGAGTGACTATCATTTTAAATTTTCATGAGGAATATTATGAGTGCTCTAGACCGAGTGCCCCCCTACCCAATTTGTATATTGAAATGCTTAGCCCTTAGTACCTTAGAATGTTGACAGTATTTGGAGATAGGGTTTTTAAAGAGGTGATTTAAACTGAAGCCTTTAGTGTGGCTTCAGCTAATTTATGACTGGTGTCCTAACAAGAGAAGATTCTGGGGCAGAGACCCTTGAGGTGTGTGTGCACAGAAGACTGAGTGAGGATACAGTGATTAGGCAAATACATCAGCAAGCTAAGAACAAGAGATCTCAGAAGAAACCAGTCCTGCTGACACCTTAATCTCGGGCCTCGGCCTCTAGAACTGTGAGAAAATAAGCATTAAACCACATGGTATGTTGTTCTAGGCGACTAATACAATGAGTAATTCAGTGTTGGTTTTTTGTTTTTTGTTTTTTTTTCAAATTCTTGGCAGCATTTGATTTTGGTTGTTTTTAACTTTAGCCATTCTATTCTGATAGATATGTAGTAATACCTAATTATTGCTTTAATTTGCATTTTTCTGGTGGCTAATGATATTGACCATCATTTCATAAGCTTACTTTATATCTGTATGTTCTCTTTAGTGAATATCTGTTTGATTTTTAAAAATTTGGACTTTTTTTCTTTCTGAGTATTATATATTCTAGAGAGTAGGGTTTTTTTTAATTAGATGTTAAAGGTTTTTATATGAACATAAGTCTTCATTTCTCAGGAATAAATGATTTGCGAGCCACGGGTGATTTAAACTGAAGCCTTCAGTGTGGGGCTTAATGTCTTAATTTGTGACTGGCTTAATTTATTCACCTAAAGATTTGCAAAAAAAATTTTTTTTTTTTTTTTGGTGCTGGGGATCAAACTCAGGGCCTTGTGTTTGTGAGGCTAGCACTCTAACCACTGAGCTAAATCTGCAAATTTTTTTTTCCCAGCTTGTCTGCCTTTTCATTCCCTTAACATGGTTACTCATTAAACAGTTTTAATTTTGAAGTTCATTTTTTCTTTTGTGGGTTATACTTTTGTTGTCAAGTCTAGCCTAGCTCTACATCCTGATTATTTACTCCTGAAGTTTTTTTTTTTTGATGCAGGTTCTTGCTGTACAGTTCAGGCTGGCCTTGAACTTGCCTCAATCCTCCTGCCTCTGCCTCCATCTTCCTGCCTCTGCCTCCTGAGTACTGTGATTACAGATGAGTGCCACCACACCTGGCTTTGAATTAATTTTTATATGAAGTCTGAAACTTGATTCAGGGTTCATTTTTTTGTTGTTGTTGTTTTGGTCTATGGATATCTGATGCTTCAGCACTATTTGATGGGAGAGCAGTCTTTTCTTATCAAATTGTTTCCCATAGAATTGTTTTTCACCCTTTGCCCAAAAGCAATTGGGTATACTTGGGTACTCCTATTTTTGGTGTGTGTCTTTCTCTTCAGCATTGCTATAACTGTATTCCATACTTCTTGATATATTGTACTTTCATTTTCATTCAGTTTAATGTATTGTTTATTTCTCTGAAACATCTTAATTTGGCCCATGAATTAAGCAAATTTTTCAGTTTATTTATTTATCTATAAATAAGTCACTCTTTCTAATTATTTGCCTCTCTTAAAAAAGCCCTGGAAAGCTTTGATCTTCTAAAACTGAGTTTTCTAGACTTTTGTAAACATTGTAAGAACTTGAACTTTACTGGAGAAAATGATGTTACAGAATTTATAGAAGTTGGAATTTTTGTTTCTTTTGCTGCTGAGCTTACACTTGATAAACACACACTGCCTCTGAACTACACCCTCAGCCCAGGAGTTAAACTTTTAAAAATTATAGGTATAGTTGGTTTCAATGGTACATACCTATAATCCCTGCTACTCAGGAGGTTGAGGCTGGAGGATAGCAAGTTCAAGGCAAGTTGGGTAATTTAGGGAGACACTATAAAAAGGGACTGAAGATCCAGCTTAGTGGTAGAGGGCCCTGGGTTCATTCCCCTGTACAGCCAAAAACAGACCGAAACAACAAACAAACAAAAACCCACATAACCCTATTCTGGTTATAAATAATAATATAGTTAGCTAATAAAAGAGTATATGCTCACATGAAACTTGGTAATAAGAGATTACTTCCTGTTTCATGTACTCCTCAAAGTTGAATTTAGGCAACTGCGATATAGGTTATTCTAACAAATTTTACTATTAGCTTGTTGCTTTCAGTGGGCCTCTTACTCATGAGTTATTTAGAAATGGGTTATTTGGCGTCTGAGTGATTCAAGACTTTCCCTTTATCCATTATTGTTGTCTTGTTTGATTCCATTGTAATCAGAGAAGATACAAGAATATATTTGGCATTATTCCAGTTATTTCACATTTGTTGAGGTTTGCTTTATTGTTCAATATCTACCTCGGTGTGGTCTATTTTAGTATGTTTCATGGGCACTCAAAAATGTGTATTCTGAATCTAAAAAAAAGGGGGGGTTGGGAATTTAGCTCAAGTGGCAGAGCACTTGCTTAGCAAGCACAAGGCCTGCCCTGAGTTTGAGCCCCAGCATCAAAAACAAAAGTGTATTCTGCTGTTACTTGGTATTTATAAATGTTGGCTAGAAACTTTTGGCTGATTAACAGTATAACATTGATTTTCTACCTAGTTGTTCTATGAGTCATTGAGAGTGAGAGGTATTAAAATCACCAGCTGTAATTGTGGACCATCTTTCAGTTAAGTTTTTGCATTACCTGTTTTCCAACTTTGTCATTTGGTACATACACATTTAGAATTGCTGTCTTCTTGGTGGTTTGGTCTTATTATATAATGCACCTCTGTGGTAATTTTCTTTGCTCTGGATTGTAGCTACTGTTGTATTGCTTTGGTTAGTATTCACTTGATTTACCTTTCTCCCCATTTTTTAAATTTCAACCTGCCTTTATAGTTATGCATACTTAAAGTGACCTTCTTATAAGAAGATGTGATAGTTAATTTTGAATATCAACTTGTTTTAGGGATGCCCCAGGGATTGTTAAAGCATACTTGTGGGTGTGCGTGGGTGGGTCACAGAGTTGTGACCTTGGGGACTATATCTAGTCCCTGGCCCTTCCATTCTATCCTTGGCACACTTTCCCTGTGCTTGGCTGCCAGGAAATGAGAAGCTTTGTTCTCCCACACCCTTCCACCACGGCCTTCTGCCTTGGAGCTAGCTTACGATGGATGGGAACCTCTTAAACCATGAACCAAATAGTCCTCTTTGAGTTGCAAGTGTCAAGTATTTTACCCCAGCAATAGGAAAACTGACTAATACAGCAGCATAAGTTGAATCATGCTTTCAAATTCACTGTTTATATCTTTTAATTACTGTACTTAGAATATGCTTAATGCACTTGTCAGTATTTTTAGACTATACTTAGTTAGGAGTTGAGTCTGTCATTTTGTGATTTTTTTTTTTTTTTCTGCTTAGGTCTCTATTTTTTTTTTTTTTAATTTATTTTTTTTTGGTGCTGGGGCTCAAGCTCAGGGTCTTGTGCTTGCTAAGCAAGCGCTCTACCACTTGAGCTAAATGCCCAGCTTAGGTCTCTATTTTCATCAGTTTCTTCCTTTCTCGTGTGTTACTTGATCATAGTTTAAATTCCATTTTGATTTATCTGTTGTGTTTTTCAGTATATCTCTGTATCTTTTTTGGTGGTTGCTATAGTGTTAGATTATATACAGAGTCTGCCAAAAAATATATATACACACTTCAGCAGTTCACCATACTAATAAATGTCTGGAAGCTAACAGCCACCACTTTGAGCATCTCTTGTAATTGTAGAAGCCAAAGGTAACTTGTATTAATCTCATGATATCTCAATAAATTTAGTATTAAAATATTTATACAGATTTTCCTTTTCCTGATGTATATACTTTTTTGGTGAACTTTGTACACATAATTTACTAAATTTGCTGTTGTCAGCATTTTTCCAGTATGAGTGCAGTATGGGAATTTTACCTTCCTTTAATGTCTCTTTACCCTCCCTTATTTCTAATATAATTGTCTTACAATAGTTCCTGTACATATACTTACCACCAGTTTGCTTTAACTGTTAAACATAATTTTGAAATCACAAAGGCCACATATGGTGGTGCACACCTGTAATCCTAGCTACTGGGGAGACTGAGGCAAAGAGAATCTCAAGTTCTAGGCTAGTCTTGGTAACTTAGTAAGACCCTTTCTTAAAATAAAATTTAAAAAGAACTGGTGATGCAGGTAGGGCATCCCTGGGTTCTATTTTTTGTATCAAAACAAACAAAAACAAAAAAAACCTCCCAAAATAAAAACATAAAAAGCTCATTTTACTTACCCATAGTCTTGCTTACAGCCCCCCCCCATTGTGTAGTTTCCTCTTTCATTATTTTCCTATTTAGAGAACTTCTTTTAGCTGCTCTTTAAAGGTATATCTGTTGCCAAGTTTGGTTAGTTTTTCTCAGAATGTCTTTGTTTCCTTCTTTGGCCTAAAGGCTATATTTGTTGAGTGTAGGATTCTGGGTTGACATTCTTTCTTTTGGCATTTGCCACTTCCTTCTGGCCTCCTTGCTTTCTGATGAGAAACTTGTCGTTTGAATTGTTCTTTCCTATGTGGGTAAGATTTCTTTCTTTTTTTTTTTCTTCAGTGTTTTCTAGAATGTTGGTTTTCAGAAGTTTAATTTCGATGTGGCTTGGGAAAGATGTTTTGGGTTATGGATTCACCCAACTTCATGTAGGAGAGTTTTAGTTATTACTTCTTTCAAGTACTTTTTCCTTCTCCTTCCTTTCTCCTCTGAGTTTAAAGTGACACAAATGTTGGCTCTGTTGGGTAGTCCTACAGGTCCTTGATGATCTGTTCATTTGGTTTTCTGTTGTCTTCCTGTTGTAAAGATCATGTAACTGTCATCTTCTAGTTCACTGAATTCTTTGATCTGACCTCCTGGTCTGCTATTGAGCCCATTTGCTGAGCTTATTACTGGTTATTATATTTTTCAGTTCTAACATTTCTGTTCGGTTCTTTTATCTTCAGTTTTTTGCTGAGGTTTTATATTTCTTTGATGTTACTTTTTTCATTTGTTTCAAGCATGTTCATAATTGCTTGTTGAGGCATTTTATTGTGGCTGCTTTAAAAATCTTTGTCAGATAATGCAGCAGGGCCCAGGGCCCTTTCATATGGGCTCTAGTCACATAACAGGGATGGAGACTAGGGTCTGGGCTCATTACCATGTGAAAATCTTGGATCTCTCCTTGCAGGGTCTTCTGGATAACACCATTTTGTGTCGTGTGCACCTTGTGATTTGTCTAGGCTCCCTACTCTGCCTTTGCTGGCATGGATGGGGTGAGGCCACAGTATTTAATGTCATGTTTTGCTAGAGTAGCATTATTGTGGTCTAAAAGTTTGTCGTCTTGCTAGACTGCTCCTTCCTTGTCTTGTGGCCAGAGGTTTTTCCCCTCTCCTCCTGTTGGTGGTTCTGAGTAGCCAGCTTTTGCTGCTCCAAGTCTGAGATACAATGAGGTGAGTGGGAAACCCAAAGAGCACCTCACTAAGGTGGTCCTGAGGTCCCTAGCCAGGTAGACTTCCTCCCTTCATCCTTCACAGATTTTTTATGCTTGATTTATGTATGCTATTTGGGGCTTTTATTTGTAGTCAGCAAGAGGAATAGAAAAAATATATCTATGCATCTTTTTGGAAGTGGAACAGTACTGTCAGTCCTTTTAAAAAAACCTCCAGCGACTATCTGTTGCCTGTAGACGTACATCTAAATTTCTGTCATTCAAAGACCTTCTCAACTTACAAGCAACCTTAGCTTTTCTCCCTACTTGAAGTTACTCCTATTTGTCTCCCTCACACCATTATGCTGATGCCGAACCTTTTCTGTTCTATGATTCTGCATTTCCGCATGTAATATGGTCTCTGTTGATTGATTCTTCTGCCTGAAACATCCCAATACTTCAACTCAGGGCAATATCCTTTATCACTATGTAGCTTCCAGATTGTTAGATGTTTGTTCCACCAATTCTTTTGAAAGATTTAAAACTGGAATTGTTCTGAAATGTCAAAAAATGTGTTCTGAACTGTAATAGTTTAGTGTTCCTTCTATAGTAAGGGATTGTAATTTTGGTTATTAAAATCACTGTATAATTCAGGCTGGCATTAAACTCACTATGTAGCCCAGGCTGGCCTCAAACTCACACCAATCCTCCTGCCTCAGCCTCCCAGGTCCTGGGATTACAGGTGTGTACCACCACAGCTGGCTATTAAAATATTTTTATCACCATCACGTGATTGTGAAGGACCTACTATTTGTTGATTAAATTTAAATATTTTAATAATTTAAAAATAATTTAATAATTATTTTAAATTCTTTTAAATTAATTACTTTAAATATTCACATTTAGTTGAATGACTTCTTTAAGAATAAAGTATTACTAGTGCTAAATGATACCTTAGTATTTTTATGTATGTCAATAATCACAAACACTGGCCAATGATTTTGAGTCCTAGCCACACATTTGGCCAGCTAGGGAGCTTTGGAATAAAGTCTATGACCAAACCCAAACCCAGAGAGTCCTGATCCAACTGCTTTGGCGTGAGGGCTTGACATATTTTTGAAGGCTACCCGAGTGACTATAACATGGAACTAGGTTAAAATTAAGTAAACACTAGGGAGCATCAATCTTTTTAGAAGTTTTGTCCTTGAATGAGTTTTCCATCTATACAGCTTTGAACTTTGTCTTTCAAAATTTTTATGTCAATGCCTGCAATCCCAGCACTTGGGATGCTGAGGCAAGAGGATGGCCTTAAGTTCAAGGCCAGCCTGGGCTACATAGTGAGTTCAAGGCCAGCTTGAACTACATAGGGAGACTGTCTCAAAAAAACAAAACAAAGAAACAAACAAAAAGAAAAAAATGGGCTGGGGATTTAGCTCAGTGATTAGAGTGCTTGCCTTGCAAGCACAAGGCCCTGAGTTCGATCCCTGGCACCACAAAAAAAAAAAAAAAATTTATCTCAGCACACTTTTAAAAACCCTGCTGTGCATCCCACAAATGAGTTACATATCTGATTTAGTATAAAGCATTAGACAAAATATGGTCTGCTTTGCAAGACAAGACAACATTTTGTGAAAATTGATTCTTTATGTATCTTAAAAATAATAAAATCCAATATTATTTTTCAGAGATTTAATTCTGTTTTTTAAAGTACTTGGAGGGACAGTGCAGAGAATATACCATTTCTATATAGTTCATTTAAACTATATAATTTTTTTATTAAATTAATAGTCTTAATCTGACTTTTGAGAAGTTTTTTTCTGAGAGACTTTAGGATGCCTAGCTAGTAAGAGTACAAGAATGTCAACTAATTGTAAACAAGGAATTTATAGTTAGAGCAGAGAAATCAGATACTGGTAGTGATTGGTAAGTGTGGCACTCTGCAATGTCTTACAGTAAAACTGGTGTAGATATGTGGCACCTAAGTAGTTCATGTATTTAACTGAACTGGACAGGACTTTTGGTCTTTAATAATAAAAGCAGGGCTAAGGAAAGAAGAGCCAATCAGAAGAAGGAGAAAAGAGGTCAAGTAGTAGAGAACATGAGGGAAAAACAGGATCAAAGGTATGAATTCAATTAACTTTTGTGACAACAAAGCCTTTCCTCTGAGGAAAATGAAATTAGGTGCTCCAGTTCCTTATTTATTTTGGGGACACATACTTAGTTCAGTTGATTATGTCCAACCTCTGTGGGCAAAATACAGAAAGAATTACAGTGACATCAACTTTTCTTTCTATAAATAGTAATCTGTCCAGTTTTTTAGTTTTTCATAGAAACTTGCATGACTAAAGGACTAGTGCAAAGGAGTTGATGCTTTGTATTAGGCTTCCTTTGAGGAAGGTGGTAAGAAAGTTACTGGATTATTATCAAGTCTTGTTTTTTAAGTGGAGTTATATGCTGTGAATATGATGTTTTAGTTAATGTTTATTTGTATGGAATCTAAGATTAAGGGAAGATCATGAAAATGTGTTTCATTATACTAGCAGTTTTCTACAGGTTTATTAGTGTATGTCAGATTTAGAATATCATGTGACATATTTAGAGTATCATATCAAAAATTGTGTGCCATCACTGGGTCTCTAGCCTTATGGCAGGAGATAAGGATGCCAACTCACACGGATGTTTTTCTGTGGTGAGCGGGCTCAGAGGAGTCTCTGTCCTCCCAAATGTTGAAGGGTGACTTTGAAGTTACCCTTTATACTAATGCAAGTAGACCTGTTGCCGTATTTGGCATACATGTCTCGTTCCCAGTGCTTATTCTGGAAAAGAACCACCTTTCTTGTTCCTAAAGAAAATAAATGGAATTCTTATAAAATTAGCCCTTAGAAAAACTCTAAAGTAACTCAGTACATTGTCTTACGTTCCCTGTGTTCTGGACAGCGTGCTTGAGACTTGTAGGGAAGGGGCAGGTAAACAGTGAATTGGTTCAGTCCCTAACCTCCTGGAACATATATGTTTTATGGATGCTAAACTTTATGCTTGGAAATGTAGGCTTTGATAGAAATACTTAGGAAGGTTTTAAGGTAAGCGAAGATCAAATCTTGCTTAAGTCCCCCCCAAAAGTCTAAGACAAAGTGATCATCAGAAAGCAGTCAGAAAAATGAGAAAAGTAAGATGTCAAGGACATCCACAGTGGGGCTAGTTTCTGTAGTTATGATTTAGCATATTTGCATTTATAGTATCTTTTTCAGAGAAGCTTTCACGTGAATTAGCTCATTAATAATTTAACAATGTCTGCTTTAGGATTGAAAATAACTTCATTTTCCCATCTTTTATGTATTGGGAAGAAAGCAAGTGTAATTTTTATATTTTCCTTTTTTCTGATAGAAGATTATATAATCAGCTTAGTTTTAGATCAAGAAACTAAGATTAACACTTATTAAATTTTTTACAGAATTGAATTTAAATTAGGAATTACTACTTTTAAACCGCTTTGTCCAAAACATGGTTCTTATCCTTAAATATAAAGTAAAACTACTTTTGAGTTTGCATTTTATTTACAAAATTAATTTTCGTTTCAATAAGTGATTTAAAGGCCTATGAACAACAGTGTGTTCTTACTCTAAAACTAGAGAAAATAAAAGCTAAAAAATTACATCAGATTATTTGATTCCAAAGATGATCTCAAAAAAATTAAATCTAGGACTTGTTCTAACTTAACGTTAAGTAGCAAGCAAAACCATGTGTCATCTCCCCTGTGAAAATGTTTATTAATTAGATTTAAAATTGTTTATTTCATTCCTTAGTTTTATTTTTCAATATAAAGATAATGAGGCTTTCTTACTGTTTTCTTTTACTATAATCTCATATAGTGTATGTGTACATAACATTATTCATATTAATAAACTCCATTTGAGGACTTGTTGTATCTTAAGTGATTGAGCAGTGGATATGGCCTAATCCTGTCAGTGAGCACATTTTAGAAGGGGAGAGAGACTGGTTACTCATACTCATGCTAAAAGTCAAGTCAGGGAGGGTCACACAGAGAGAGTAAAGCTGAGATAGGTGTAAAGCCAGAGTAGGAATTTCTCAAACAGGACTGTAGATGAGAATATTTCATCTGGGGCAGGGAGGGAGGGAGAAGCAATGTAGTCCAGGGCACAAGCCATGAAAGGTAGGGCTGTGATCTGGGCAGAACTCTGTCAAAAGAGTTGGTCATTCAGAACTTATATGCGAAGTGGTGGGATAGTTAATTTTTTTTTATCATTAATCATTACATTGTTTTATTAAAAATATATATATAAATCAAAATTGATACATTACCTAGACCTTCTGATTTCAAATATAACTGAATGAAATTATTACAAACTCTTAATAATAGGCATTCTTCTATACAAACATGAGTTTTTAGCTTAAAAAGATGCAATTAAGTCACTTCTATTAAACACATACATTTTCATGTATATAGAAAAGTAAGTTTACATTTACTTCAAGTTTCAAAGCAAACAATTACAGCATTTATTCAATAAGGATTAAAATAATCCCAGGTAGCCAAATAACTTTAACCATATAATTAACCACGTACATATTCCAAAATCCCCAGAAGTATGATATTTATTAAACATCTTCTTAAAGCGTGTCTTGGAAAACCAACCAAAACAATTGATATATTAACTATAGAGAATGTGTATACACATCCATATTTGACCTGTATGCAAAAATTGAAGGAAATATAAAGGAAATTAAAGTTCCAAAATTTCTGAAATATACTGTTAGCACTTAATTGCTAACTTACCTACTAAATAAGGATAGCTTGAGGTATTTCCAATGTTAAAGCAAGTTTCTGAATGTTGAATACCACAAGAACAAAAACAGATTCCTCCCAGCATTGACCTCTAGTTTACAGGGGAGGCAGAGGATGAAAGTCTGCCCAGGAGTTTGTTCATCTCACCTATATTCTTTTTCCTTTATGAAGCACAAGCTTTAAGAGAAATGACCACATGTAAAAACATTTCAAGTGACCTGGGGTTCCTGAGTGCAAAGTTTTAACAAGCAAAAAGAGGAAATTTAAATTCTCCTGTCCAGGACATACCTGACCTCTTTAGACACGAGCATTACTTTTCATGCCAGGGAAGATAAGCACTCCCTTAGAAATCAAAGCTGAGCTTGACCAAGAACTAGAATAGACAAACTGAATCACCGAACCTCCTCAACAAAGATGGTACTTTAAGCCTTTACACGTGACACATGAAAATGATGAAGTGTTTTATTTAAATTTGGTCTTTCTTCATCTTTCCATGACCCTGAAATGTGAAAGGTTAGTACATGATTATACTTGTAACCCCTTTCTTCATGTAACAGGCACACATACACAGCATCATATGTCAATATAATATTACTAACATTTAAGCAGTAGACACATTTCACATGAAAGAAGCTCTATGGATCATGGGGACTGTCTCAATAAGAAGCAAACATTAAAATGCAAGTTTAACAGTCAAGAGTGTTGATATGAATCAATATACCTAATATTTATATCCATCATATATTTTTATAAGTCATTCATAGCAAAGAAGCAAAGGACAAAGGCTTATTAAAAAAAGTTTTATGTGCCAAGTCAAAATGCCATGGTGTCAGCAGTATTACCACTGTTTCTATATTTATGATTAATTACTAGCAGAACAACTCCCAGAAGGAAAGAGATTGATCCAACGGTGATGTAAGCAATCCCCAAAAATGGATCTTTGCCTCCCATCCATGAAATAGTGCTCAAGATCATCCGTTTTCGTCCATCAAAAGAATGTACAGGGTAATTCAAATAATATTGTCCTGCTGGTAACGCAGGATGTAAATCATTACTCCGTTCTATAAGACGATACAACTTTCGAAAGGTAGGCAGTGCTGCGGTGTGCATCCAAACAATAAAATCCTCATTTATGAAGCCATTGTTAGCGTTGTCTGAATCCAGCATGTACACTGGTTTAAGCCAGTTCACCGGCTTTGTTGTTCCTTTAAATCGTTCTTCCAGGGTTTCTTCTCCAGGAGGATTTCTAAATTTCACGTTTTTAATCTGTCAACCAAGCAATACCTTTCCTTTTCAAAAAAATAGATGTGGGTGTAGGATCAGATTCATTAGAGACCAGAAACAATTCTAAGGTATTATTAAACATGCTGTTGGCAGTAGCTCCACAAGGAGCAACTGCTAGGTCTTCATTTCTTCGATAAGGCTCACATTCCTTACTGGGATTAAGCAAAGCACTTGAATGTCCATTTAGCTGGCTATCATCTTGAGATTTCACATAACGACGATGATTTTGGTAGAAATTAGACAGGCCATAATACATAAACACATCGTCCTCGAATGCCTTTTCCAGTGTGAAGTTAATGGTGCAAACACAAGGTGTCACATTTGGGGACAGACATTTATGGCGGGGACTGGAAGGCTCTGTTCCGGTATAATCAATCTCGATCTTGCGGATGTTGTTGGAGGTGACGAACAGGCTGATGCTGATGGGGATGAAGATGAGGCCGACGATGAAGAACGTCGGCAACACGGTGCCCGCCGTGAGGATGGGCTGCCAGGCGGGCAGCCGCTGCTGCTTGAAGGCCGTGTTGTCCGGCCTCCGCGTCTTCGCAGGGCCCCTCGGCGCACACGGCGGCCCGCCGTCCACCTCGTCCTTGGCGTTGCAGTTCATCGCCGTCGGACTGCGGGGCGCGGCTCTCCAAACTCAGGCGTCCTGCCCAGGGCACCTGCTCCCAGGCCCCGATGACAGTCGGGCAGGGGCCGCCACCACCGGCGAGGCAGAAGGGGCGGGATAATTTTGCAAGTATATGAAGGGTGACTTGAAAGGAAATCTTTCAGAAGTTAGTTCAGATTTGTTTTGTTTTGGGACTGGGGATTTAACCCAGGGCCTTCACACTACATCTCCAGTCCTTTTTTTATTTTTTATTTTGAGGTAGGGTCTCGCTAAGTCACTAAATTGCCTGAGCTGGCCTTGAACTAGTGATCATTTTGCCTCAGCCTCCTAGAGTGCTGAGGTAACAGGTGTTTGCTCTCATCTCTGGCTGGTTATTCAGTAATTGAGGCAGTGGCACTATTGAGAAGAAGGTAGAGTCAGTGGATTATGTGGCTGTTTTTATGTAAGGAGCTATGGGGAAAAAGTAACAGAGTTTTCTGGTAGGTTTTGATAATACTGTATATGCATGTGGGTATGCGTATGTGTTGGGGAATAATGTGGAAATACTTATAAAGTAATACTGTAATATCCCTTAGATTAGTTTTATCTTGAAATAATTTCAGATTTACAGGAAAATTACAAAAAGATTTCAGAGAATTCCCATATACATTCTCCTTATGTTAACTTTTTCCATACTTACTTTTCATAAAGCAATAAATATTATTTCCTCTCTGGGCCACTTGAAAGTAATTTATAGATATTACTTCTCTTTACCCTAAATACTTTGGTGTGCATTTCCCAAAGTGGGACATTTTCATATTTAGCCACACAATAATCAAAATCAGGGAATTTACATTGATACAAAATTATAAAAACTGTTCAAATTCTGCTCAATTCCCTAATGTCCTTGTGAGTAAAAGAAAACAGTTTTTGTTTCCCCTGTTCAGTGTCCCTTCGGGATTATGTTTAGTTGTCATGTGCCTGATTTTCCTTTAACCCAAGACACTTCCTCAAGCCTTTCTTTTGTTTTATGATGTAATGTTTTGAGGAATATAGGTACAGCTCAGTTACTTTTTTAGAAACATTTCACCTTTTGGGGTGTGCAATATTTCCTCATGAGTAGAGTCAGGTTCTGCATTGTTGATAGGAATTCTGTAAAAGTGCTATGCCTCTGTGTGTCACATCAGGGGCCCATGCTGTTGTTTTGTTCCATGACTGGTGATTTGAACTCTTAAAACTTGGTTATGGTGGAACCTGCCAGGTTTCCCTACTGTAAAATTACTATTTTTCACTTTATAATTAATGTATATCCTGTGGGGTGTTGCCTTGAGACTGTATGATACCCTGTTGCTCATAAAATTTTTACTCATGAGTTTTAATGTATAGTCATAATCCTTACCTGAATCATTCTGCCCTTTGATATGTCCCCGTAAATGTTCATATGCTTCCTTCTATTCTGACAGGTGTTGAGAATTGTCTGTACTTCCCTTACCCAACCTTGGAATGGTTCATTTTTCCAAGGAATTCTAGTTCCTTTTAGTTGGAATGGTATTACAAATCAAGATCTGGGCACTTGTGCTTGTTGTTACTGAGAGATAACTATTTTTAGGCCCTTTTATTAATCAGGGTTCTCTAAAAAAACAACCAGTAGGATGTATGTACGTTTGTTTATGGAAGCTGGCACATCCAGTCTGCAGTGCTGGGCAGGTGATGTACTAGTTCGAAGGCCTTGAGACAGAAAGAGCTGACATTGCAAAGCCGGAAGGAATGTCTGGTCCTGGGAATTGGTTGTTTGTTCTATTCAGGACTTCAACTGATTGGATGAGAAGGTCTGCTCACATTATGGAGGGTAATTTCCCTTACTTTGCAAATGAAAATATTAATATCACCCAAAACCACTCCCAAAGAAACCCAGAATAATGTTTAGCTAAGTATGTGAGCACTCTGTGACCCAGTCAAGTTGATAAATAAAATTGGCCATCAGAGACTTCTCAACGGACAGAGCTACTTCAGTAACACTGTACCTCAGTGTGTGCCTTTGTATTCTTATGTATTGATTTTTCCTATTCCAGCCATCTTTACTGGGCCCCTTCTAGCTTCCATCTCCCTTTTCCATAATTGTAGCTCTCTTCTCTGACAGAGACACCTGGCTCTTGTTATTCATCGTCTACTTAGGTATTTGCTAGAATACATAGACGGTATTAATGCTAAATGCTATAACAATCCATCTAGGGGTTGGGGATTTAGCTCATGGTAGAGTGCTTGCCTAGTAAGTGCTAGGCCCTGAGTTCGATCCCCAGCACTCAAACAAACAAAAATCCATCTATTGGAATTTAGTATGTGTTTACAGTTTTGTTTACATTAGAATATGTAGTGAAAATGCTAGCTTAAAAGTATTTGGTTTAGTTACAGTTTTTTTTTATTAATCCCCTCCTCGCTTAGTGTATATCAGTTATTTGAATTACCATTGGAGATATTTATTTACATTTGATTTCCACTTTAGACTTTTGTTCCCTTTTCGTCCTTGCTGTCCTTCATGTTTTTCTTTCAGTATACATTAGGATACATTAACATAGTTCCAAAAGTCAGTACAACCACTATGGAAATCAGTGTGGAGATTCTCAGAAAACTAAAACTAGGAGTTGGGGATTTAGCACAAGTGGTAGAGCACTTGCTTTGCAAGTACAAGGGTTTGAGTTTGATCCCCAGCACCCACCTCCCCCAAAAAAACTAAAACTGGAAATTTCATTTGATCAAGCTATTCCTCTTTTAAGTGTCTTCCCAGGAGAGTTAAAGACATCATATTACAGTGATACATGCATACCCATGTTTATAGCAGCACAATTCACAATAACTAAATCTTGGCAACAGCCTATATGCCCATCAGCAGATGCATGGATAAAGAAAATGTAGTATTTACACAGTGGAGTACTATTTTACCAAAAAGAAGGATAAACTTGGGTCATTTGTAGGAAAATGGTTTCACTTGGAGATCATAATGTTAAGTGAGATAAATCAGACACAAAAGCTTAAATATTGCATCCTTTCTCTTATACGAGAAACCTCAAATATGAATAAAGGCCAAGTAAAACTCAGATAATAGGACATAGGGAGATCTTTCTCAAATGGGAAGGGGATCGAGAGATAGAAGGAAGAGGGAGATGAGGGAAAGTGGATAAAAAAGAATTAAGATGTGTTATGTACATGCACCAACTCCCCACAAGGATTGTAAGCATTATGTACTGCAAACATGTACTAATGAAAACTTT
Organism: Hystrix cristata; assembly: GCA_004026905.1. Lineage (NCBI taxonomy): Eukaryota > Metazoa > Chordata > Mammalia > Rodentia > Hystricidae > Hystrix > Hystrix cristata. The sequence goes on along the minus strand of PVJO010006321.1, from coordinate 14,373 downwards.
AAAAAAACGTAAAATCTGGTAAAAAAAAAAAAAATCTATCTCAAAAGCTATACCCAGAAGAATGTTAGGTGGCCTTCTGATCTCTTCTGCTGCCTTTTCAACCTCCCTGTCCTTAACACTCATTCCCCCCACTCTAGGCAGTTTCTCTAATCATTTTTCTCATGATCTAATTCTTCTGTTTCTCTTTGCATAAAATGAAGATAAATGTGTATAATGTTTTTTCTTTACCACACAAAAGGTAGCACACTACATACATACTTTTGTACTTATCTTTTTCCACTGGATATCTGTATATTTCCTATGACTATGAAAAGATCTTCATTCATTTTCTCAACGGTGTAGGGTGTGGGTTTACTCAGTCTTTATTCAGCCGCTGTCCTGTCTATGTCATTTCCATTATAAATAATGCTGCAATGAATACTCTTGTATAATATGTATTTTTATATGGTTCAAAGTATATCTTCCCCTGTCACTTCTTATTTTGCTATTTGTGCTTTCTCCTCTTGTCATGTCTAGATTAACTGTACCCATGTTCTCAAGTTAAAAAGTCCAGGATTTTGACTTATGAATTAGATGTAATTTATTAAATTCTTTGCTTCATTAATTTCTTTTATCTTTGGTATTTCTATTGTCCCTAGGTTTGTCCTTTTTGAATTAGGGCCTTATTTTTATTATTGATGTAAATGTTCAGGGATACAGATTTTCCTTGTGTATTAAAAGTATTTTCCTATCACTATTTTTTAGAAAATGCGTACTTTTGATTTGTACTCTTTTGCTTTTACTCTACTTGTTTAATACTAAGAATGTTTAAAATTTTGAGGTAGAATGCTTTTTTTGTCCTTGATTTTGTTAGTAATGTCTACTGTTACTAGAATTGTGATTTGAGTGTTTATATTGTTTCTCCTTCATGAATGAAATATACTGTTTTTTATGACCTTGTATGTAATCACTTTTTTGGTAAGTATCTCAATTTAAGAAGGTGAAGTTTCATTATCAGGGTATAAAGTTTCATATATACCTACAAAATATGCATTATTTATGTTACATAAATGTTCTACATTCTCATTTAAGTCCGTGTGTGGATGAGTCTTATCTGTTATGTTTCTATAAAGCCTCTTTACATGGAGTTTCTACTTTTTAAAGGTAGTTACTGTGGCTAGGGATGGTGGTGCATGCCTGTAACCGTAGCTTTTGGGAGGCTGAGGCAGGAGGATTGCTGTGAGTTTGAGGTCATCCTGGGCTACATAGTGAGTTCAAGGCTAGCCTGGACTACATAGTGACACCCTCTCTCAAACAACAAACCAAAGAAGTTCTGAACGGTAGTTGGCATATCATCCTACTCTGAACAGTGGCCTAGCCCTGTCAAGGTGTGGAAGTCTGAGTGAGAGGTAAAGCGACTTGCTTTAGGTTGCACAGCTAATGAGGGACAGAGTCAGAACTCAGGCTAGCTGGCTCTAGTCGTAATCATGGCACCCTGCTGCTTCTGCTCATTTTCTGGAGAACAGAATTGTGAAGTTAAGGCACCACAAGGGCAGCATGGAAGTCACTGGAATGGAAAATGCTGCCCTGGGGCCTCCTGTCTAACTGGTACCCTTTTTATTGCAAGCCGTGACTACTTTCCGAAAGCCCTTCTAACCTTAAATCACCTTTTGTAAACAATTGCTATAGTTTCCTTTTTTAAAAAACCGGCTTTTGTACTGCAGCATGTTCCTATAAAAATATCTTTTCTAATAGCAGTTACCACAGTTTCACTTCTCGAGCATAGTAGTAGTTGAAAGCAAAAATAATTGCCTCATCTATTAGAAGTAATTGCTAGTGACAATTTTCATTTTTTGATTATCCAGAGAAATCCCAGAATTTCCTCTGTAGTTCTTTTTTTGTTGGGGGTGGGATGTGCTGGGGATCCTCTGTAGTTCTTTTGTGGAGTCTACAGACAATCTGCCAAGTGGGTGACACAGTCAAGAGCCATCTAGATGTTGCAAGAAAAAAGCCAGGAGTTGAAAAGTATTTATAGGTATTTCAGTGTAAAAGTGAAGTAAAGGGGTTTTGATGGTCATTATTATAATAAAAGTTAGGATGTAATGTCAGAAAATGGAAAAATGTTCATGTTAAATAGTGACTTTTCCAAGTGTTGAAATACAGATAATGAAAGCTTAGGCTTTAAAGGTAGTAGAGTTAAATAAACTATTTCCAAAAGCCTAACGTTAGAGTTGGCTCAGCATAAAGAAGGCTTTATAAAGTGCCTCTCTTCCTTCACGATCCTAATGGGCCCCAACCCAAGATGTTTCAGTAAATGTCCCTGAACTCTGTAATTTAATACTCCGTTCAAACTAAATACACGCTCTAGTCACAGTGCTTTGACAAGTTTAAAATTATCTAAGCTTGTTTTGCCTTCACTTTTTTTCTTGCTTCCTAATTATTCTGCTAAGTGGCATCTAAGTGAGAAAACCGGTGGGATCCCAAGGAGAGTTTGTTCAGCAGATATTTATTGTGCCTTGGCCACTTACCAGGCCTTGTCCTGGGCAAGCAGAAGCATTCAAGCCACCAAGGCAGCACTTACTTTGGGTTTCAGACATAACTCTTTTGGCTTTATGACTACTTGGTAAGCTAGATTGTTGCTACATTTGGAACATGGTCTTGACGTGTTAATATGTGTCATGTACAAAAGCTCTGTTTCTTTTCTGGACCAGACAGGGTAACATTTACTGATTCTTCACCTAAGAGCTCTGTTCGCTCTCCTGACCAGTCACCACTATTTACATCATGGTGAATATGTACAGTTTGCTTTTCTTAGTAATTTAATCTCTCTCTGTCTTTTTTTTTTTGTAATTTAATCTCTTTAACAGAAAGTATAATATGGTGACAGTGACAGAGGCTGCTGAGAACAGTCACAAAATGAGGAGATCTTAAAGGGCAGGCAACGAACAATCAGAAGCTGGGGTTCTGCGTTCTTGTGTGTGTTTTGGCTTGTCTGCCTGCCTCCTCTCATGCTGCTTTTTGTCCTCTGGCTGCTGCTTGCATCAGAATTGATCTTTTCTCTCCTTAGCAGTCTTAAATGGGGTCCGGTTATTCAAATCTTTCTCTGCAAGGAACTTTAGATTATTGTGGTGTTGCGAGTATTTTAAGCATATGTGTAGTGTACTTACTGTCTTCTCTTGATTTTGAAAGAAAGAAAATATTGCTAAAGCAAAACTTTTCATCCCTCCCACCCCTCCGCCAGACAGGCTCTTACTTTGTAGCTCAGGCTGACTTTGAACTCACTATGTAGCCCAGACGGGCCTGGAACTTGCAGTGACCCTCCTGCCTCAGCTTTCTGAGTGCTGGGATTACAAGTGTGCACCACTATGCTTGGTAGAACTTTTTAAAAAAGGGCTGTGGCCTCTTACATGCTATTGGTGTGTTTAAAGATTTAATTTTCTTAGATTTTACTATGAACATTTCAAATATACAAAAAACATAGGGAATAATAAAAGGAACCCAACGCCCATTTTGAACACCTACTGACAAGTGACCAGTCCTATTCCAAGTGTGTCTTCCTTTCCCAAAATTCTTGTGTGGAAATTTAATTCTCATTGTGGTGGTATTCAGAGGCATGACTTTGAGAAGTGATTGAATCCGAGAACCCTAAAGAGGGGTGGAGGTTAAAGGGAGTGTATTAGTTACCTTTCTAGAGTCAATGATTTGCAAAAGAGCAGATTTGACACAAGATGTCTACACATTACAACATTCACACACATCTCTCTATGCACTGGAGACCAGAAGAGCCAATCAACGGCTGGGAGCCCACGGCACTGTCTCGTGTATGTCCATGCCTTCAGTAAAAGGCTGAAGAAATCTTTGCTGGAGCCGGGGTACGACACTCACAGCAGAGATGAAGACCAGAACTCCCCCAAAGCAAACAGCTTGTCATCCTCGATGACAACAAGGCCCTGAGCTCGTCCTGCAAGGAGACCAGCCAAGTTCCCTTCAGGAGAACCAGGCACAACAGAGCTTTTCCTAGGAAACAGCTGCTGCCATCTTCTGCTCCTGCTCTCCTTTATGCTGTGTCTGCAACAATCCTCAGGTGCATCTTCAATGCCCAGAATCCCACCAACTTAGTCCAGCTGGGCATTCTTACTCAAGTTGACCACAATTCTGTCCTACTGCCATGTGAAGAGAAGACGTGGCCTTCATCCGTTTTGCCTTCTGTGCATGCCCTCTGCCACCTGAGGGCACCCGGACAGTGCCATCTGTATGTGAGCACCTTCACCAGACACGGGGCTGGCGGTGCTCTGATCTAGACATCGCACCCTCCAGAACTGGGAGAAGTAAATTTCTGTTATTTATAAGTCACCCAGTCTTAGGTATTTTGTTGTTGTAGCATGAACAAACCACTACACCCAGATGTATTTCATCAAAGTACATGTCACTGAAAGATAAAGGACTCTTTAAAAAAAAAAAACATGACCTTCGTATCATTCAGAATTGAAAAACTGAAAGAAATTTGTCTTTGCGGCTGAAATGGTTTCATAGCAGTATGTTCTAATTATAGTGGAAGTCGGGGATAAATTGCTAAGCATATGCGAGTCATTTTACAGACTTTCTGGAGCATATTGCTTACATATTTTTAGTTTTTATTTTTTTAGTACTTAAAATGCACATCATTTTCATCCAGATTTTCCTGATTTACAAAATGGGCAATTGTGTTTATTTAAAAAAATTTTTGACAGCTTTGTTGAGGTAAAATTTATATATCATAATAAAATTCAACCATTTTAATTATGCAGTTTGGTGACATGATGGAAACTCAGGGTAGAAAAGCTCTGTGGTTCTAATTCTGATTTATAAATCTGGTAGTGTCTGTGTGACCTTGGGCAAGTTACTTATCTGTGCCCAGTTTTCTCATCAGATGAGATATTAATAAAAGTGCATGTAAGTATTGATAGAATCGTATGTGAGAATGAAATATTCTGAAATGATATTTGTATGTGAGATGAAATGGCACATAAAAAGTATCAGAATGTGATTTGTGATAATGTTGGGACTGTTTTAATCTATGAATCTTGAAGGCCTTAGTGGGGATGCTTTTACTATGGCCTCATTGGAGAGTAGGTGGTAGTAATCAATAAATCAGTAAGTCAGTAGTTAGCGGGGGAAGGACAATTTAGCTACTACTAGTAGATGGCATTTAATATGTACTTGTTATCCTGGAGTATACTAGACTGTGTGCATACAAATTAACTCACTCAGTCCTCAAAGTTATGGACTAGGTTCAGTGATCATGTCCATAAAAGTAGATGTTAAAGGAATTGCCAGAAACACCTCGTCAGTCAGTGGCTGGCTGGGGGTTGCACCCTGTCTCCAAGGCCGTGATGTTTATATTGCACTAAATTGTCTTTCAGAACAGAATCCATGTTAGAGATGCTTCATTGGGGAAGGTCTTTAATTGGGAAGTACAACTAGTATTGCAACAATCTTATGAGGAATAAAAGGGTGTGATCATCTATAAATACTTCATTTTCCGTATGTGTCTTATGTTACTTTGTTCCATGTGATAGTGAAGTGATATTCTAGTTATTGAACAAATTAAAGTATTTGTAGTGTGTTCAGTGTTGCTTCCTGAATTTTACCACAAAAATACATTATATGCATTGCTTTTAAAAACGGAACTTTTAGTTTTTTGGGGGGTGTGAGGATGCTGGGATCGAACTTGGGGTTTTGCTCTTGTTAGGCAAGCGTTCTACCACTGAGCTAAATCCCCAACCCCAGGAGTTTTAGTTTTATAGAAAGGAACTCATGTATTCTACTGGCCTATTTTTGCCTTAGTAACCCTATAATAGTTTCCATTTTGGGTAACTTATTTAGTGTTTTAGTTAATTTAAAAATTCAAAAAACTTTTTTCTCCTATATGGTGTTTCGTACATACCAGATGTTTACATTATTAGAAACAAAAAATCATAGTGCTGAAATCTCAATCCACATTATAGTTGCAGTATTTTATTTGAACAAAAGTACTTTTATTTGTGGCATCCACCATCTACCATATAAACACCCACCATATGAACAATTAGACATTAAAATCTGCATGCCAGTATTGGAAGTAGGGACCTTGTGATCTGAAACTCTGTTCAAATGTATTAGAATTTTATACGTCTGGAGTATTGGATTTAGTCTGAGTTTAGCTCAGTGGAAGTCATGTATATATGTCTTTGCTGAGGGCAAACACTTTCTAGAAGGAAGATCTGGAGAGAGAGTGATGACCCAGAGAAATGCTGATTTGACAAGAAGGAAAAGAGAAAAGGTGAAGAGGGGCTGGAATCTGGAAGTTAGGTACAGTACTACAGTGGGATTGGTAGTTACTGTGGCTGGACCTGCTTTCTCTGGTGAGGGAGGGAGACCCACCTATCTTATAACTCTTTAGTTGTTCCATGAAATCTGTTTAGAGGAGTTGTTACACTTTGGGGTAGATTTTCTGTTGTGAAAGTTAACTGTTGTTTTGTCACTTTTGTTTTAAATCTATCCAAAGTATTCTTACTCTTCCATTTTAAACTGTCAGTATTGTAAAATCGGATTAACAGTGATACACTGGCACATGCAGTAACACAAAAGTTACATAAATTTTCCACTGTTGTTGGCTTTACTGCTGCATTATCCTAAAGTTCAGTAATGCTACTTTCTGCATAACTCTATATATGGATATATGGAGTGGTGAACCCCTCAGGTGAGTAATGAGCGCTCTTATGTATGTTTAGGTGTTTATTTTAATCTCTGAGATTGCTTGTTGGGACAGTTGAAGATATTTCTAATATTAATTTAAGAATAGCTATAATTTAATAATTTCTTCTGGAAATAAAAGGCGAAGGAGCCTGTGTTCTGATTTTCTTCTTTGCCATTGTGTCCACATGATGTAGGCTTATTAGAGATGATTTAGTTCGCCTTAGGCAATCCTAATGGGCTTCCACTGGTAGTTAAAAAATGCTCTTCGAAGAATCTAACTGAATTTTCCTAGTAAACTGGGTGATTTATACTTACTGAGAGAGGAGTTCCAGTGCACCAACTCATATCATCAATTATAATCTCTTGAAATGTAATTTGCTCAGTCTTGATTAAAAGGCCTGTAATTGTCTTTTCTTACTGCTCGGCACATCCTCTACTGCCCTCTAATGGCTGCTCATCCACAGCACTCATTGATTTCTATCGGATATTGTCCAAAATGGGCCTTTCTTCAGTGTCCACCGCCTTCTGTAGCTGCTGGGTCTTTGGGAAGCTCTCTCCCAGTAAAAAGAAAGCTTTGAGGAAAACCATGCCTTCAGATGGTTGTAATAATGTTACGATTCCTAGGTTAAGTGTTTTTGCTTTTCTCTTTTGTCTTTGTTCATTTATCTGTCCATTAATTCATGAGATATTTTTGAATGCCAGGTATGCCCAGCGCAGCCATGCCTTGATCTGATAGACCTTTTCTCTTTTGCCTTTTGCAGTGTTGGGCATTGAACCCAGGGCTTCGTACATGCTGGGTGAGCACTGTACCACTGAGCTACATCTTCAGCCCTGATTGGTGCTTGATACAGATTTGTCGAGTGAGTGAAAAATATAAAGGTAAAGAAGACTTTGCTTTTCAGGAGAAGATACCACCTTAACTACTCATTTGCCCTTATTTCCCTTTTAAAAATTAAGATCTTGGAAAAGATAGAGTGAAAGAGGGTTACATATATCAGTGGAAATCTAGTCTCTCCTCATTTCTGGTTTTCAGGATTCATTATCTCCAGCTTTAGAAGTTAATCTGTTTTAGATAGAACTTATTTTGCATCTAGAAATGATATTAATTAATTAAGCTGTTAAGAACCAAAACAAGGTGCTTGTTTGATGGTAACATGCAGTGATAGATGTACTGTCCTTTATATTCACTAGTCTCTAAGACACCTCATCTGCTATACTGGCTTTCTGTCTCTTATATTTAGGAAACTGTGATTTAAAATAGGTACTCTTCCAAATGACCATATGTGACATATGAAAAGTGCAATGGTATGTAATTTTTTTTTTTTTAGTGTTTTTTCTGTTAAACATGCTGTTAATTCCTTAATTCTTACATTTCTTAGCCCACTTTACTTGGCAGTTTTTTTAGACAGGGTTTCACTATATAGTTCTGGCTGGCCTTGAACTCAGCACTTTTCTTATTTCTTTCAGGTTATCTGTGAAGTCAAAATTATTTTTATAATAATTCTTAGGTATCATTTGCCCTTAGTGGGTTGACATTTGCACTGATGGTATGAAAGCATTGGTGGGCAAAAGTGCTGGTGTCTTAGCGTGACTCAAGAGCATGCATGGTTGTATGCCAGCTTCTTACTGACACACTTCTGAGAATGAATATGTGGGACTTTTCCTCACACCAGTCAGCTCTCCAAATCCGTGGACACCAACTGAGTGTTTTACAGTGCACTTCAGTTCTGGTTTGAAATACCAGCACTGGTGTCAAAAGTTTAAGGGCATAATCTTGCAAGACTCATTTTAGGTGCCACTCACAAGTCCGAATTGCATCCCAAGTTGCCACACTTCTGTCTGACTCAGCTGCGAATCAGGCATTTTCACAACCCTCACCCTCCTCAGGTGTGCTAATGCATTGGAAGGGTGCATAGGCTCAGATGACCTTGTACCTACTGTGAAGAACTCAGCGTAGGAACAGCCAAGGATACGTAGAAGGAATATGTGGGGAGGGTACAGGACAAGCACAGAGTTCCCATGCTGTCTCCGGGTACCTGCATTGCTCATCAGCCTGGGAACTCTGAACTCATCCTTTAAGGCTTTTTTAGAGGCTTTATCATGCAGACGTGATTAATCCATCATTGGTCGGTGGTGGTTTGGCTGTCCAACCCCAGGAGAGTGGAGCTGAAAGTTTCAAACTTCCCAGTTTGTCTTTCTGGCAGCCAGCCTCCTCCTGAGCTTTTGTAGAGGCCCCATTCTAAGTCACTCTATTAAAATAAATTCAGGTATGATAGGAAAGGGTGTGTTAGGAACAACAAAGGAGATTCCCACCACTCAGGAAATTCCAAAAGCTTGAGGGATTCCATGCCAGGAACCAGGGACAGAGACCAAATTATGTATTTTTTTTTAAATTATACTTCATATGTAGTCTAGCTGTTTTCATTTTGTGTGTAGTCTAGAGCTTCATCTTGTTTAATTAGCCAGATATTTCAGAACTGTTTATTTGGTAAGCAGATAGTGTGATGTAAAATTTCTCCTGCTGGAACCAGACTGCCTGTGTGTGAATAGCTATAGCACTTACTGGTTGTGTGATGTTAGGGCAACATATAACTTCTCTGAGCTCAGTTCACTCTGCTGTGAAATAGTAGTAATAATAGTACTTAGGAATATGTGACAATTAAATAAATTGGTACAAAGAAATGCTTTAGTGCAGTACATTGGTTTGTAGTAAAGAGTAAATGTGAGTTATCATACTCATTATTATCGTCATGATCAAGGTTCAGATCAAGTGCTCAGTAACCTGGTCACAGGAGAAGGGATCCAAGACATGAGTCTAGGATTTTTCGGTTTTTGTATAGCCGGTTAATGGTTCGTTAAGCCAGAATTTTAATCTGGCAACATGAAATGCTATTGGTTTCAGATGAAACATGCAAAATGTGAACTTTTCCCTCTTTCCCACTAGTTTGTTAGCTGGGCTAATATAGAACAAAGCTAAATAAAGTAACAAACGAATATTTAAGGAATGAAACTTGTAAAGAATGTATCATTTAATTTGACAGATTTTTTTTTTTGGTGGACAAGTGTAAATAGTTTTTCTATTGTATGTACTGTACAAAAACTGTAGAATAGTATATTGATGTAATTAGACTTGCTTAATTAGCCATATTTGACAATATTAAGACTGTGTCTCTTTTTTTAATCTGTAATTTTTTTAAGAGACTACATTTTTGGCAGGGCAGGGCTCTGACAGGAATGTTTGGCTCCAGCCTAAAGTGGGATAAGTTCCTAGAAGGTGTTTGCTGGATAAGTAATACACTTTCATGTAAAGAGTTTTATTTTCTACTCTGCTGGAAAATTTCAAGAGTGTGTATTTTCACCAAATACAATACAGTGTCACAGTGCACTTCAGGGACCTGCTGTGGGTTGTGATGATGGCTGGTGGGTATGAGATGTTAGCAGAGGAGGAAGGGATAAAATGTGAGGGAGAATTCTCTCAGAGATAGAACTAAGTGTAAGAGGACAATGCGATTGAGCCTTTGGTTTTCTTTCTCTGTTTTTGGTACCGGACATTGAAGTGAGGGAGAATTGAGCTACATCCTGAACCCTTTTTATCCTGAGACAGGGTTTTACTAAGTTGCCCAGATTGGTCTCAAACTTAGAATCTTCCTGCCTCAGCCTCCTGAGTAGGTAGGCTTACATGTGTGTACCACCTCACCGGCTTGTTTCGTTTTAAGGGTCCTATTTTCCTCCAGTCTGTTTTTTGTGGTATGCTGGACTGGCCAAGTCTCTGAATGCCATCCTTCCAGACCCCCATTTAAGGGAAACTGTTACCAGCTCCTGCTGTGTTAGCACTGCCCTTTTGTGTTTAGCTATAACCCCTGTCTGCAGCTAAGGATCCTTGAATAGCCAAGAGTAGTAAGTTGTGACTTGGCACAAAACAATGAAATGAGCTAATCAGATTTTTTTTCCCCGAAGAATTTGAAACTAAAATGTGAAGAGAGAAGAGAGAGTTAATAAGGGGAGAAAAACTGAAGCAGTATATTAGGAAGTATCTTTGAGGATAAAGTGTTACCGTGTGTTATGGGGGAGCAAAAATATGAGAAATCAGAGAATTGTATTTAATACCAGAGCAGAAGGAATCATACTTGAGATTAAGATGTGTAATTAATAAGGAAAGCAATAGAAAATTGGCTGCTTGCTTAATTAATTCATTCGACAAATAATTTTTTGAATTACAGTTGTGTACTAGGCAGTGTTCTAGTCCAGGAGCATTACTCTAAAAAACAGTTAAGCCAGGGATTTTTCAACCAGCTTCGATTTTGCCTTCCAGACATTTGGCAATGACTGGAGACATTTTGGCTATCCGGAGCGGGAGGGGAAAGTGCTATTGGCATTTCCCGGGCAGAGGCCAGGGCTGCTGCTTACGTGATCTAGAGTGCACAAGACAACTCCCTACCAAAAATTATCTGGTTCAAAATGTCAGTAGTTCTCAGGTTGAGAAACCCTGGGGAAAACCACCATAAATACATATTTCATAGAATAATTGTTATCCTGTAGTTGACATTTAATTTTCTCTGTTTTCAGAAACGAGGAAGTTGACTGGAGTGAAATGGAAGCCTCGGTGATACTACCTATCCTGAAGAAAAAACTAGCCTTTCTTTCAGGTAGGTTTTCTTCAAATTGGAAGTGTTTGATGCATACACTTGTTTAAATTTCTGTGATAAATTTGACAGAAATCATTTTTCTGTGGAAGTTTTTAAAGGGTATTTCTTTTAATCAGAATTGATAGCTGTGTGAGCTAATGCTGCTGGTACCTGGCAGGCCAGTTTTTATTCTGGTCTGGAAATTTGATTAAATAATATCTAGAAGGTAGGGGTCATGATTTCTCTTCTTTTTTTGTGGGGGTGGGGGGTCCTGGGACTCAAACTCAGGGCCTTGCCCTTGTTGAGCATGCTCTACCACTTGAGCTAAATCCCCAACCCCTTTTCTTCTCATATAAATATTACTTACTAGTGACTGACTGACACCTAAATTGTTTCTGGAATCTAGAGCTGTTTGTTTTTGTGAAATCCTGTCCCTCTGCTTGTGTGTTCATCTTCCTCTGAGGAAGTTACAGCGCAGTAGAGGAGTTAGGAAGTGTCAGTTGCACTGTTTTCACTGTTTGAAATTGGTTATGCAGGCTTGAATTTATAAGAGGTCTGTATCCACTGTGAGATCCTTGCTAGGGTGAAAATATTGGTGTGGTACACAAATTACATTTTCTGGAATTCAAATTATGGAAATGTACACACGCTTTAAAATAGGCACTGTGGCCCTTATGATTTAGGGTTCTTCAGGACCATATTATCTTAATTTTTCTTTTTTATTCTCTTTCGATCTTGTCATAATTGTCTTGACAAATGTCCCTTTTTCAAAATGTCTTACGTCTTTCTGTAAATCGGAATGTTTTCCTAGTATAGGTTATAAAGGACCAAGTAAGAAATTGAATTCCACTTGTATTGCTTCCTTATTTAATGTGTGTTTTATAGATGTCTCTAATTGGGTGACATTGAGTTGAGTTCTCTGAAATTACCACTTACTGATGTTAAAGTAGTTGAGTATCAGTAATGTGTATGGCTAACCTAATGAAAGACAGAGCATTTATGGTTGTTGTGTCATGAGTTGCATTCTGTTCATATCAATGAGTATTTTTTTCACTTAACACCTTTCAGGTTTTTTTTTTTACTATTCTTTTTTATTTTATTTTAAAGGTACATTTTAGATGGACATATTGATAACATTCATCATAGGGAATTTGTACCTGTACATGATATATCTTGTTGCTTCTTTTTTTCCCATTCCCCTCCCCTCACTCCCTCCGCCCTCCCTGTTTACAAAAGATTTGTTTCCATTTTTTCCTTCCATTTCTTATTTCTCTTGTCCCTCTGTTCCTTTCCCCCTCCCTTGTTCCCTTTCCCATTTGGGCATTTTCTATAGCAGCACAGTTTGTAATAGCTAAATCTTGGAAGCAGCCCAATGACCATCAACAGCAGAATGGATTAAGAAAATGTCTTTTTATACAATGGAGTACTACTCTGCCATAAAGAATGATAAGCTTGAGATATTCCTAGGTAAATGGATGCATCTTGAGACCATATTCTTAAGTGAAATAAATCGGATACACATGTTTAAATACCGCATAGTTTCTCTGGTGTGAGAAACTGAAGTGTAAATAAAGACTAAAATGTATTATATTGGGAAAGGGAAGAAAACACCTTTCAGTTTTTAGTGATAGATTTCTAGCGATGATATGGAATCATTTCCTTCAGAATTTGCCATTTTTTAAGCTTCTAAAACTGCTGCCAGTGTCAGTTGGGTGGGAAGATAAGCTTCAATGTGAAAGTCAAGTGTGTGGGAAAAAAAGCAATGAGTGGATAGTATTTAAAAGGTACATTTTAACATTTAGGACAAACTGAGGGGGATTTGAACATACATGAAATGGAAATATGTTCCACTTCAGGCTTTCAGGATTCAATTTGGGTCCCTGGGATTGTTTTAAGCCGGGCACGACTTTTGTCTTTGTTGCTTTATGAACAATATATGCCCTTTCTGAATGAACTCAGATAAGTCTTTATCACAGAATATTCTTTGACGTGCTTTACAACTTCTACCTGAGTTTTAAATCTTTTCTATGAAACTTCGTAATTTTCACAATGTTTATCATTTTTTTCCATTTTCTAACCCCTTTTTATAATATTTTAATGCATTTTATATGCAACTTAGCAAATAACTTATCCTGTTTATATTGTTATTTCCTATGACTTAAAGCTTTTCTTGTTTGGTGGAATTTATTTTACTTGCAGATGCTTATTGTGGTAGGTGCATAACAGGTGTTTGATGAATTGATTACATTGAGAGGCAGACTAAATGGGAGAAAATTAGAATGATAACTACTGATGGGTGAATTTTTTGTAAATGTCCATAATTTTGCTGAAACATTTATAAATGGCAAATAACCATTAGACATTTTTCAAATTATGTCTTTTGCAGGGGCTCTGGGGATTGAATTTAGGACCTTATGCTTGTGAGGCAAACGCTCTAACCACTAAATCTCCAAATCTCCAGCCCCTCAAATTATTGATATAGGGGAAAAAATATAATTCCCAACCTGCTAGATGTCAGTTACGCTGAGTTCGTGTTCCCCGAAGTCGAAGAATGAATTCTAAGGAACAAAGGAGGTTAAGAGTAGGAATTTTATTGGGAGAGAGAAAGAGAGCTCCTGAGAGACAGGAGGGGACCCGAGTGGGTTGCCAACGAGTCCCACTCTTTAAAGGGGGTCTTATAGGGCAAAATCATGAGGCGGGTACAATATGTGTCAAAATGATGATCAACCAATAATAGTACAAGTGTGGTTGTTTAGGTAATAGTGGTCCAATGGGGAAGAAAGTCACGTAGTAAATCGGGAAGGAGAGAACAAGGACATTCCAGGGTGGGTTGGATCCGGAGATCTTGGTCGCGCTCTTGGGTGACCTAGACTTTAACAGATGTAATCTTCCGTTCATTGTTTATCCCTCAGCCAGGGGTGTGGCTCTGGTCTTTCCATCCTTATCTTGAGACCTGACCTTCAATGGATGCGCCTCCAGCCATAGTTGTCCCATGTATTGACTCCATTGAGGGCCCAGCCCTGTCTGACTGCCTATAATATTTCTACCTTAC
>PVJO010006320.1:0-90332 GCA_004026905.1 Hystrix cristata | reverse complement strand
TGGTCTCTTGTGGTTCCAGATGAAATTCATGATTGTCTTCTCTAATTCTTTGAAGTATGTTAGTGGTATCTTGATTGGAATTGCATTAAATCTGTATAGTAGTTTAGGAAGTATAGCCATTTTCACGATGTTGGTTCTTCCTACCCAGGAACATGGGATGTCCTTCCATTTTTTGATATCCTTTTCAATTTTTTTTTTTTAGGGTGCTGTAGTTTTCGATGTAAAGGTCTTTTACTTCTTTTGTTAGATATATTCCTAAGTATTTTATTTTTTTGTGTGCAATTGTGAAAGGTACATCTTTTGTTATTTCTTTTCCCGATACCCAAAGTTAAGGGAGGAAAGGTTTATTCGCCTCACAGTTTGTAGAGGTTTCAGTCCACAGTCAGCTGGCTCCAAGGCAAGATGGCATGGCAGAAAGTTAGAAGGCAGAAAGACAAGCAAGGGGACCTCAGCAGCTTCTTTCTGCTGCTTGTCTTATCCAGGCTGCCAGGTCAAACCAATTAGTGGACTGATTTAGTAATCACATCCCCTTAACCCTAGCATCACACACTCTAAATTTAGCCACGTCTGTTAAAGCCCCACCTGTGACCTCGTGAGGCTTTGGAGGGACACTAAGGCACCATAAGAAATTTTTATAAAATTGTAATCTTGAACATTTTGTAAAGGGTATTGTGATAATTAAACTTGACTGTGTCAACTTGATTGCCATGTAAGATGTCTAGGTCATTAGTAAAACACACTTCTGGGTGTGTCTGGGTGGGTCACATTGGGTGTTATTTGTGGTCTCTCCCCTTCCTCTGTGGTGCTGTCCCCTGCTCTGCTTCCTGCTCACCATGAACTTGCAGGTTTGCTCCCCCACACCCTTCTGCCATGATGTTCCTCCCTTGGAGCAGCCTACCATGGACTGAATCCCTTAAAACTGTGATCCCGGTTAAGCCTCTTCCTTTAAACTGTACATGTCAGGTATCATGTCTTGGTGAAGACAGAGCTGACTAAGAGAGCTGTATATTTTCAAATAGCTTTGAAAGTTCATGCATAGAGTAAATTTCTTCTAGATGTATACATTTGCTCTTCTTGCCTAAACCCAAACTCTTAGCATCATGTATTTGTATCCCACCTTTCTGATTCATTTGGTCCCTTAAAGTTTTAATCCTCAGTACAGTGTGCCTTCACTACTCATTTCTTCCCTAAATTAGGCTGCATAATTTCAAGATCTGTCTGTTAAAATACAAAAACAAATTGTGATTAATCATCTCAAGGACTGAAAACCATGTCATCAAAATATGAAAATATTGTTAAATATGCAGGCAACAAAATACTGTACAGGTGTCAGGTAGATTATCAAGATGATGTTGATAAAAAAGAACACTACTTTTCTTAGTTTTGGAGATTACTGATTTGTTTTTTTACCACTTGTTAAATTTGCAATGGTTTTATCCTATTTTATTCTATGCATGATTAGCAGAATTTTTCAAGTGGCATCTAAAGGATTGCTATTTCTCTACTGAACCCAAATGTGTATGAAGTTTTCCTGGAAACAAACTGACTGTCATTAAATTTAACTCAATTCTCACTCTATCTGAGTTAGTGTCAGAGTCTGTAGGTTTAAGGATTCAGTCTCTCAAGATTTTTTGCCTTCACCTGCGGTCACCAGTAGAGACTCTGCAGGATGCCCCACTACCCTGTTCAAGGTGGCAGCAGCCCATCGATTAGGAATCCTCTTCATTTAACATTAAACACCTCTTAAAAGCCCTGTGTCCAAATATAGTCATACTGAGGGTTAGGGCATCAACATATGAATTTGGAGATGGGGTCACAAATTCAGCCTATAAATCCGTAGCAGGCAGACAAATAGTCCATTAAAAGAAATGGTAAGAACCAGTCTCAGCATTTCCAAGAAAAATAAACCAGAAATCGCTCACAATGGATGGTGTTCTTCCAACAACTCAAGGAATTAGAAATACTGACTTCCATCATGTTCTTAGCAGAAGTCTTCTGAAGATCTGTGTTAACAACTGAGTATTTCTGAGGCAGATTTCCGGTATCTCTTACATACTGACTCACCTGTGCCATGGAGGGCATCTGGAGGAAGTTTAGGCCAGTGTGACTCAATGGTAGTGTCGTGTGTCTAACACTGGCCTGGGTACCCTGTTACGGTGACACATTCCACCTGCCAGCAGCCTCCAAACCATACAAGTATTGGAGTGTTATGAGGAAATTTCCACATGGCAGCTTTTTTCATGACTTCTTGCTTTGTCCAGGCCATTCTTATTTTACATGCTCGCTAACATCTAATTATGTTAGGCCAAACTGTACCACCTTTTGGATATTTAATGCTGTCTGACCAAGGAAAAGGGAAAGTTTACCTTATTGAACTTGTTCCCCAAGTTTATACTGAGTGTTGTAGATATATCCGTATATTAGTAATCATTAATATGAATGCTTTTTCCAAATGCAAAATGTTAGTAGTAACTTTTCCTAAGCCTGGTGGTTTCCGGCACAGGCATATACTTAGCTGGCCTTCTAATTCTTTTCTCATTGCTCCCGACTCCTCGGTGGCTGGTTCACATCACTCTCAACATCTTTCTGATGGTGGTAATAATTTCATTGTTTTTCCCTCCCCATTTCTTACCTTCTTCCTATTCTGTTTCAGTAGTCTGTGCAAAATTATTTCTTGCTAATCATATTCAAGTTCGAGCATTTTAGAAAGTTCTACTGGCCCCAGAACAAAATCTAATAGCTTTACCACATCATTTCATATCCTAGGATTACGGTCCAATTTATACCTTTCCCAACCATTCTTCTTCTTTCCTCCCTCCCTCATCCCTCTCTTTTATCCTTCTCTCCCACTCCAACAGTTCTGCTATAGCTGATCAGCTGATAGAGCTCATGTCTTACTAGTGTCTAAGTCCTGTCACCAACTCTTAGATTATACTCTTTGCTCTGGACTCTTTTTTTTTTCCCCCTATTGGTAAACGAGTGATTATTTTCCATCATTTAGCTCCTTGCCACTTCCTCTCTTATCCTTCTCCTCCAAGGCACATCTTCAGCCCCCCGTACAACCAGAAAGGAAAGTTCCCTCTACTGCCTGTCTGCAAAACTTTCCCACATACGTCTTACTTTTCACATTGAACTGTTGTTGCTTACATACCTATTTCCTGTGGTGGACTTTGATATCTTTGAAACTAAATTAAGGTACCAAAATGCCGAGAACAGAATTCAATGGAAACTCACTATTAATAGATTTAATTTAATGTAAATTTGTCCTGAAATGTAATACAATATTTTACCATGAGAATTCTGGGCATCACTGATGGAATGATTTCCATACTGTGATTCCTTATTGAGATTTTTTTTGACTGAGATAGTTACAATTCAGGCAATTGTTTAGAAATACGGAATTTGTGCTCTCTGAGGTTGGTTGTATTCTAAGCCTTCTTCTTTTGGAATCTATATTGCAAAGCTGAAAACTAGGAAGGAGTTTGGAACCAAATGTGTAGTTTTGACTGGTGTTGGTGAGGCAGATCAACTTGTAGAGTGTTGGCACAAATTTCTTTTCAAGGCTTAGCCTACATTTTACTTGCTTAACTTCTAACATCTCCTCAGTTTACAGAAAAGGAAACTACTCCTTCTCCCATCAGCAGTATTTCTTTTCTTTGAAGATTAGGTTTCCATTCAACCTTGTCCTTTTCACGTCAAATGAATTTCGTTCATCTCTCTCTCTCCCACTGGGCTGACTACCTGACTTTTTTTTTTTTTAGAGGGGGTGCTGGGGATTGAACTCAGGGCCTTGTACTTGCTAGACAAGTGCTGTACCACTTGAGCTAAATCCCCAGCCCCCTCCTTGACTTTTTAATCACTTGTTCCTCTGTGGTTTCTTCCTCAAACTCCCTAAACCTCCTTTTGCTTTTTGTCAGGGTCTCAGCCTTATGGAAAAGCTACCTCGATATGTCTCAGTTTTTTATTCCTAGCTGGCACAGATAGCCATCAGCTCAGCAAGAGTCTGTTTGCCTATATAGTTCTTTACAAAAGGGTTCCTCTCCCAAGCACAGAGAACAAGAAAAGGTTTTAGAGATCATACGCAGCTCACATGATGTCTACAGATAGATTGGTGGTTAAACTAGGCATGACATAAACTAGGTGTTTCCTGCTTTGAAAATAGAATTATTGCAAATTATTGCAAAATTATTATGCCTTTCAGGGACAGTTTTTGGTGCTCCAAAAATTGTGGACATTCTCTAAATATTTCATGTCTTTTTAGGAAATGGAGAAGTGTTGCTAAGCATAACTCAGCTCTTTAAAAGTTTAGAGTCTGTAGCTTGTCCGCAGAACAAACAGACATGGCTCCAATGGGCTCTGCCCCTGAAATCACTAGTAGGATAATCCTGCAGGATGTCGGCTCCCTGCCTCATTGACAGAGCACCTCAATAATAGTCTTCTACGGAGGTACTTTCTACAATCCAATGAGCTAACAAATTCTAACCCACCGAGCTTAAAACAAGATGAAATAAAATAAAACATAAAACGTTCTGTTCTGCAGAACTGGGCATGGAAATTTCTTACGGCTTTTTTTTTTAAAGTATTGAATTTCAAATACTACTTTTTGTGTGGTTAGGTAAAAATAATTCCTAAAAGGAATATTCATTAGTCGCTGCATGTTGTTAAAAGGCTGTCCAAGTTATTTTTCCCCCTTGTGGTCTGAGGAAATTTTACTTAAAGCCTTTAGCAGGATAAATTAATGTTCAGTTCATCTCTTCTGCTGTCTTCCCTTGTTTATTAATTAGCATAATCTTCTAACAGTTAGCAAGATAAAGCCTGCTGAACACTGGGGAGGTGCATTTAGAAGAGGAATACAAAAGCTGGTGAGAATCCTACCTCCTCCCCAGCCTTCTGTCTTTATTAATTTTAATCAAGGGAGGTTTGGCTATAAACTCATCACCGTTTTATATTTGCATGTAATGCTTCCTCATTATTGCAAGAGAGAGAAACTGAGAATATAGATGAATTAATCTGTCTTAAACTGCAGCATTTTGGAGCGTTGTGGCCAGTGAGACATTTGAAGATAAATCAAAGCAAAATCTTTTAACACTTGGCCCACCGTGGCCAAGAGAGCAAGCTGTGTCATCTAACACAGCCACACAGCTTCTCGGAGCTGGCGCTAGACTTGTTCCATCCATGTGGGTTTTCCTATCCACGTGGATCTTAGACCCCGTTGGTATGTTAAGTGCTAGGCAGAAGATGGACATATGCTTTGTCCTCCGGAAAAATTTTCTGTCGGGACACCTGGGCATTAACTAAATATCTACACAATAAGTATTTAATTAAAATAGCTAGACTTCCTAAAATAACAATGGAAAAAGAGATGTCATCTGGGAGAGGGTTTCCTGAGATACTGCTTTCTCCAAAAATCAAACAAAGCGAAGATGAAGAGGAGCATATGTTTTTTTGTTTGTTTCTGTGGTTATTTAGTATTAGGTGATTATTCAATAAGCAGTTATTTTTAAACAGTGTTCTATATTCATAGAAAATTAAGGCAAGTTTTTAAAAAATGCTTTTCTGTTGAAAACATTTGCTTTGAATCGTAACTTCCCCAGATGACCATTTCAAAGAATTACATCAACTTTATTAACTACAAAGTAATTTTCTGGCAATTATGGGTTGATTTTGAAACTTTTTCTATGACAATATAACGGTTCACAATAAGAATTTTAGTACGAATACACAGAAACTCATATATAAATAGGAAAACTGCTCACTAAAGGTACATAGGTTAGGAAAAAGGACAGAAAATGGCCCCAATCATGTCCTAGAGCACTGGTCAAGTGCTAGTAATCGGACACAGCCTTAGATGGAGCAGCAAACTGGTCACTAAAATCTACGCAAAAATGACCCGATATTATCATCCTGATGAAAGAGAAAAGATACAGTAGATAGATAACAAAATACAAAACATCGATTCTTTTTTTTTTTTTTTTTTGGTGCTGGGGATCAAACTCGGGGCCTTGTGCTTACAGGGCAAGCACTCTAACCACTGAGCTAAATCCCCAGCCCCGAAACACTGATTCTTAACCTGCATTCAATTTTTACTTCAGTGACCTCAATGACTCATTCAAAACCAGCAATATGAATTACTTCTGATTATACGTAATAATTCTAGACATCCCAAGCTTGCTTTTGTTAACTTTGACAGTGCCCAATGGGTTGGTTACTGGAGATTCTGAGTAGCCCCTGGACTTTCCCCCTTGTCCATCCTTCATAATTGGTCTCATTTCTCATTCCCATCATTTTGTTCTTCTGTTTTCAATTTTCATCACATCATATATGTATTGTTCCGCTTCTTAGATGTGATGTAGCTTATCCTGTAAAGCACAATCTCTCAAGTTCAAACTAACAAACGTATTTGTTATGCTTAAAAAAGAAATTCAGTCATACTGCTCTATGTGCTCAAATATATCTTTGATATATTCTAGTATTTCCATTTATTTCTCCGTTTAGGCCATTATATTACCGTGTTTTAAAATTTAAAAGCCTGTTCTTTCCTATTAAAGCGCTGGTTCCAGACATACATTTAATGAAATGTAGAGTTATAAATCCTCGTAAAATCTTGGCTATGTGCCTCCTCAATCCTTTGAAAATTCAAATGCCTAATAAATTTTGAAAATGAACAAAGAAATTGAAAGAATATTGTGCTAATATGGGTCGAACAGTAGTGATTATTCAGTGATAGATAACTTCCATCTGTGTTGGAGTCGAAATGTTTGCTGGTACTTTAGCTTCAGCCCAAGGCAAAAGTGGGATTTATATTTAAAGAAATCAAGTGTTCAAAGAAATGTATGATTAAATAGAACACATATATAAGAATGACTAACAACTGCAACAAGAATTAAAGGAATTTAACCAGAAGTTAGTAATCTAATAAAAAATAACATATGATGCAATATGTGAATTATTGGTATATATTTTATTGGGTTTGGAACATTAGAGTAAAACAAAGAAATGAAGGAATAGCATGAAGTAGTGGAATTAGACGCAAGATCAAGTACTAGAGCCAGGTAAGATCAGAAAGATGGATTTAAATAGAAATTAATCAGCAAATAAATTTAGACTTAGAGACTGAATCTAAATTTAGAATGGGGATGAAAGAGCTTGCTTGGCGTACCCTCTGTCTCTAGTTGCTACCTGCTCTTCCTTCCCCCCTTCTGCAGGAGTCCTAGCAGAGCTTGTTCACATTCCTGTTGCAGGACCAAAGATGGTCTAGGTGACGAAAGTGTGTCTACAGCCACGGGCGCCATTGCCAATCCCAGACCATTGCCAATTGAAACCCCGTAGCTCTTTGTCACTGGAGCCTGCACTGGGCATTTTAGAATGTGTGATAACTCTCTGGTGTCTAGCACTGGTAGCCTTGCTTGTCACACCAGCTGCTACCCTCTAAAATGGCTCTAAGCCTGACATGGAGGTGCGTGCCTGGGAGGCTGGGCACCGCTCTGGGAGGCTGAGACAGAAGGATTGGAAGTTTGAGCTCCCCCGGGCAACCTAGTGATCCAATCTCCGAGTCTGAAAGCCTGTCGCAAAATAAAAAATAAAAAATGAGCTGCAGATGTACTCAATGTCCAGGCCCTGGGTTAAGTTCCCAGTACTGGAAAAAGAAAACAACAAAAAATCATGTCTCCCGACTTTACCAAACCTGAAGTGCACAGCAGGTTGCCTTAGTGTTGCTGGCCACTGGGTTAGAGGACTTAGCATGGGGCAGGGAGGGAAGGCACTCCCAGGGGTTGGTCGGTGACCGGGCCAGGCTTCATCTGGAGTTGGTGGAGGAGACCCTGTTGAACTTGGTAAGTGTCTCCTGTACCTGAGAGACCCTTGAGCTGAATTTGCAAAGAGAGTCAGAACCCGTATCTCCTATCCCTTTCCAGTATGATGTGCTGAACCCTTTGCAGATTTTATGGACTTGCTAGCACATGTGGCCTGATGACCAAGACTCAATTCAGAAAATGCCCCAGTGCTCTGCTTTGCTAGCCAGTCTATTTAGACCCTTGGTCAGTAATTGCTAAATAATCTCAGCCTGAAATACTAAATCAAAAAAAAAAAAAATTCCATTGCCTTTTTAAATGGATGCTCAGAAACCACCAGATAAAATAATCGGCAGGTGTTTTTTGTGCATGCTGGAATGGTGGCTTGTCTGTCATTAATTTTGGTAAACCACTCTGTTACCTGTTAACTTTCAAAAGTTCCCCAGGGGTCCTGGCTGACTTTTTAACATTCTCTGTTCTTTTTCCTCTTTTCATCTCATTGTGTGAAGTCCAAGTTACACAAAAGCAAGCTCACTGATTCCTTCCCAACCGTGCTTTATATATAAATTAGCCTCACCAAAACAGTATTTTTTTGCAATTAAAAAAAAATTCTAGCATTTCTCTTCAGCTGTTCGTTAGAAATTCTATCTTTCCACTAATATTACCTATTTGCCACTTCAGGTTTTGTACTTGTTAAAGTCTTTAACACATTGGTCATCATTATGTAACATCTATTTCCTGATGATTGCATCATGTAGACTATGATTTTGTTGATTGCTTTTATCTTTACAATACATATTCTTTCGTCTTTTGAATACCTTATTTTCTATCTACAGTCAAATATCTTGTATCAAAAAATGAGAACTGAATTAACTAGGGCTTCTATGTGAGAAGCTACGTCAGCCTGGTAAGAAACTGGATTAGCCTTTGTTTAATGTTGCTGGCAGTTAATGGCTATTGCAGTTGGAGGCTACTAACGTACTCCCTTGTCTTGATTTTCAGCTTCTCCAAGTACTTCTCCTGAGAAAGAAGCCATGTTTCACAGCTCTTTCAGATGTAATTCACTGTTATTTTGCCGGAAGTCTGTTGGCATCCTGCTAAGAATTCTGAGACAGGGAAGGTACTATAATTTTCCGACTGAGCCTTGGTGTTTTAATGATACAGTCTGGTGGCTGTGCCTTTCACAGCTATTTCTGCAGCTGTTTGTCTCCTTATCCATCTGTATCTTCTCATCACATATTTTGGAAGTCCTGAGTTTTGCTGCTTTTGTCCTCACCTTAGATGAGGCAGAAAATCCGGAGCAAGCTGGAGAGAGAGAGACAGGAGGAAATCCCTTCTTTTAGCTGAGCTGAAAGAGCTCTAACAAAGTTTCTTCTTCTGGAGAGTAGGTTGTTAGGAGAAGATTCTGGGTGTATTTTGTAAAGATTATGCTACCTTTCGTCCAGCAAGAATCTATGAGGTAAACTTTGTAATCTTCACAGTGAGAATTTGATGAGTGTCTTAGTTACTTCTTTATTGCTGGAGCAAAATACCTGACATCCACGGGTAAAAGGAGGAAATGTTTATTTTGGCTCACAGTTTGTAGAAGTTTTAGTCTACAGTCAACTGGCTCCAAAGCATGGCGGCAAGGCAGAGGAGAAACAGTCCATGGCAGGGCAGGCAGGAAGCAGCCAGCAGGAGCCTCCCTTGCCCCTTTATTCCATCTAGGGTACAAGCCAATTGGTCAGTGCCACCCACACACAGGGTGGGCCTCCTCATTATCCACACCCAGAAGTAGGCTAAACCAATCAGTGGACTGATTTAGTTATCCCACACCCTTAATCCATAATGACACATCCTGCATTCAGCCACCTCTGAAAAGCCCCACATGTGAGCCCTTGAGGGTTTGGGGGCAACTCCTAGATACAAGAGTAACAGTGGATTTTCTGGTGATAATCTCTGTGGAAGTGTGAGGAACATTTTAAGCCTCTGCCTCTAGGAATTTCTAATTTTCATGGAAAAAAATCAGTCCCCATACAGCCTCCACCAGTTTGTAAAAGTAGCCTTTAAGGATTTTGGCCAATTTACTGCTCCAGTGGAGTACACTGTGGGGAAGAAGATCTAGGCTGGAGTTCTGGGCCAGTGCCCAGAGAACTGGGGCTCTGATTTTCTCTTTCCTGTTTTCTCCCGGGCCCCAGAGAAGTCAGTTTTTCTGTTTGTCTAGCTTTTCCTTTTGTTGTTGTAAGGGTTAAAATCCTCACTCTCAAGCATTTTACATTCCAGGATTGAAACTGGAAGGTAGAAACAGTTTGTGAAAGCTGATTTTTCTATCTTTTCCTTTATAATTCCTTTAACGGGAATTTTTTTGCTTTCTTCTGTCATATGTCAAGAAACAATACAAAAACATGTCATAAAGAAAACATAAGAAACACAACTGGAGTTAAATATAACACACTGCTATGTACATTATTGGTTTTGTCCTCATTACTTTGAGAACATGTTGCTTTGCTGCTCAATTAGGATTTTGTAAGTAAACGTCTCCTTTTTTGTTGATTTAGTGTAGAATAATAGTTTTTTTCAATATCATCTTTCATGTAGAACACTTCTATGTGAGTGTGTGTGTGCATGTGTGTACATCTTTACAAGTGAGTACATAATTTAAAATTTTTTTATCCTACTGAGCATTGAGCCCAGAGCCTTTGCTTTGATACTCATCCACAGTCCTTTTTTTATTTTTTGTTTTTAAATAAGCTGTCCATATGTCCCTAAATTGGTCACCCTTGATTCAAGCCTTTTTGATCCTTCTGCTTCAGCCTCTCAGAATGCTGGGTGTACTGGTGTGTGCCACCATGTGCCCTGTTGATAAAAGCAGTGCTTTGTCTCTCAACTCCTGATGTGCTTGTCCAGTAGTAAGTTGGGTACCTCATAAAGCTCAGAAAATTATTATTATTATTATTTTAACCAAGAATATGTATTGGTACACTGTACATATATCAAGCACATTCATCATGTTTGTTTTGTACCTGTATATGGTGTCTCTTGGTTCTCACCCCTCTTCCCCACCCCTCCCTTCTGTTCCCTCCATTCCTATTTACAACAGGTTTATTCACAATTCTCCATGATTTCCCTTTCCTTTCTTTCCGTTTTTTCCCTTCCTGCTTTTCCCCCTTCCCTCTTTCTAGTACTCCTCTCCTTTGTATATTATCTTCCTTTTATATAATATCTATTACCCCACTTTGTCCTTATTTACAGTTATGGTTTCTCATATCAGAGAAATAATTAGATGTGTGGTCATGAGTGTCTGATTTATTGCACTTAATAGTATGTTCTCAAGGAACATCCATTTACATACAAATGACTCTAGTTTATCCTTCTTTATGGCAGTGTAGTACTCCATTGTGTAGAAAAACCACATCTTCTTTAGCCATTCATTAGTTGTTGGGCATTTAGGATGCTGCCAAGACTTAGCTATTACAAACTGTGTTGCTATAAACATGGTTGTCATATGATGATTTTAATTCTTCTGGGAAGATCCCCAGTAGGGGAATATCTGGATCAAATGGAACCTCTAGTTCTAGTTTTTCAAGGAATCTCCATATTGATTTCCACTGGTCCAGTGGCTGGACCAGTCTGCATTCCCACCAATAGTGGAGGAGGGTTCCTTTCTCTCCACAGCCCCGCCAGCATTTGTTGTTGGTTGATTTTTCACAGACGTGATTCTTTCTGGAGTGAGATGGAATCTCAACGTTGTTTTGATTTTCATCTCTCGAATGACTAGTGATGTTGAACACTTTTTCATATATTTATTTGTCATTTTAATTTCTTCATTTGAGAAATGTGTATTCATTTCAGTTGCCCATTTTTCAATTGGGTCTTTAAATTTGGGAAGTTTAATTTTTTTGAGTTCTTTATATATTCTAGATGTTAGATCAGAAAATTATTTGAAATAATAAATGCATGAAGAAATATGAGTAGTATAATTTCTTTTTCAGCATCTGTTCATACAAAGTCAGCTTTAAGAATATGACAATTACTGTACTAAGGCTTATTTATTGGTTTGCCAATTCACGTAGAAATACTCTCCTTTGGTTGCTTTATTTCCCTTTTTTTTCATATTTTTTGCCCATTTTTTCTACTGAAACTTACCTAATCTTGGTTCCAGAGTTTATGGTCTAAAAAGAAATTACGATGTCTTGGTGGAGTGTTCTTCAGATTACAGTTGTCATCAGTGAATGAGCATAAGCCCAACTAGCAACTACCTTTAAGAAAACAGGTTTCCAGACTATATGTCCATCGACAGATGAATGGATAAAGAAAACGTGGTATTTATACACAATGGAGTACTACTGTGCCATAAAGAAGGATAAACTTGAGTCATTTGCAGGAAAGTGAATGCAGTTTGAGATCATAATGTTAAGTGAAATAAACCAGACAAACCAGCATACATACAATGTGGCTTCTCTTACATGAGAAATGTACATTATAAGTACAGTAAAAGCTTGATTCACTAATGGTTCTGCTTACAAACAAGTCAGTTTGCAAATAAAAGCATTCAACAAAATTTTGCTTCCGTTCACAAACTCTACATCGGGGTGACAAAACTACAGACATCTTCGTCAAACAGACAGAAACCCAGCCATCTTCCTCCAAATCATAAAAGAGATTAAGTTCATGAACTGAGGTACCACTGTAAGAAGCAGCATTTAAGACAGACAATAGGAAGTAGGGAGACAGATCTTTATCAGACCGGAAGGGAACCAAGAGATGGAGGAAGGTGGGGAGGGAGTTAGGAAGAAAGGGAATGAAAAAAAGGAATTAAGATGTCTTATATGCATGTACCAACTCCACATAAGAAATCTAAATGTTATCTACTAGTAATACATAGTAATAAAAATAAAAAGGAAATAGATGTCTTTTGGTAGCAGGTTGTTCATTGCTGCATATCGACGCAAGTTGCTTTTGTGTCTATTTAAGCACTTTCACTGATACTCCTGAAAAAGTACTAGTAAACATCAAAATGTCAGGGGAAGATAAAACAATAAGCCCGCTAGATGGTTTTCATGTATGAGAGATAGTGAAATTGTAGGAAATACAAAGTCTGAAGAGGCCAGATAGACGAGTCATCTCCCTGTGTGATGCACACTTCAGCCTCAGGATTTGTAACCATCTGTGACTGTGTGAACACTTTTCTGAAGAAAGCTTATAAAATTAATTGTCAGTATTAGCCAGAAGAATATTTTAGAAAGTACACTTGAGACAAATGTTTACATTTGCACAACTGTGTAAAACCAAGAAAGTTATCAGGATTAACCCACGGTTATGTCTAATTTAAGCTTTAGTTGGATCTAATTTTTTTTTTTTTTTTTTTGGTGCTGGGTATTGAACTTGGGGTCTTGTGCTTCCAAGGCAAGCACTCTAACCACTGAGCTAAGTCCCCAGCCCTGGATCTAATTTTTTAAAACACACATAAGTACTCTTTGCAATGAACAGAGTTCAAGTTAGTATGTAAAAAAATAACTGTACATACATGCAGAAGTTATTCTGGTACTTGATCTTATTTAGCTTTCAACATGCAGGGATTGTAAACTGGTGATTTCAGGACAAGATTCCTATTATCCAAGTCAAATGAAACAAAAACAAATTTAGCGAGAATCAGAAAACTCTTTTTTTGCTGTTAATGAATTATAATCACGAATTAAAATCACTACAGACGGGTGCTCCATACTGCAATGAACAATGAAATTATTTTTTCCACCTTCATTATTTTGTGCTGCAGGATCCAATATATTTGTATATATTTGAATAAGCAAATAGTACAATTTTAAAAGCATAAAATTTAAAAGTCATGAATATTTCTTGCAGTAAATCCAAACGTTACCGCTACCACATGCATTCTTACTGCATTCTAATTAGCAAAAAAGGCTGCATGTAAGATCATACATCTTATTAATTCCGTAAAGAAATGAAGTGCTCCTTTTTGATATCTCTCGCAAGGAAGATTTAGAAATGTCAGACACTGAGTTATAGGAAAAAGAACATTTCATGGCCTAGTAATTCAGGCAATACAATCCAAGGCAATAAGAAGGGGAGAGAGATAATTGAAGCAGGTAGGATAGAAGAAAGATTGTGGGATAAATGTTATGTATGAAGCCATACTCCCCAGGTAATGAGGTGATAGATCTAATCTTTTGTGAAATGCAATATACAAATAGCCCTGTTTTCTAGAAACAGACGATACATCCAGCTATAAAAAACAGGTAATCAAGCATTTATTATTCTCTAGTTCAAGCAAGAGCAGAAAATTGTGAGTGAAAGAAACTCTTTTATATTAAGGAAATTGTTCAGTATAAGCTTTCTCTGTGAGTCAGTTCCCAATTATACAGATGGATAGAAGAGGGGGCGTGATATGGGCCGTTGAAAATGATGAGTATAAAAAATTTTATATGATTTGGTAAGGGGCATTGCATATTCGGATGTGAGCCCTAAAAGCAATGAATAGCCAGACTCTGTTGAACAGTTCTGTCAGGAGAATCCACAACTTGGGATTGGTGTGGACTGATAGGCGAAGAAAAATATTTTGTTAGGATTTGTGCTAAGTCAAGTTGGTGGGTGGAAGATTAGAAATATTGAGGTTAGGTGAGAAACATTTTTAGTCTCTCAGATCCTTGTCTCAGCATCCACCTTACACATTAGCAGGATTGTGTATTATTAGGATTCAACGAAATAGTTTGTGTGAAAATATTTGAGACTTATTTAAATTATAGACATTAGAATTGTCTTTTGTAATATATACCCAGTATGTGGCCCAGATAGTAGGCATAGAATAAGTAGGTTCAAAAAATTTAAAAATAAATAAATAGATGACTCCTCATTAGTATCGCTGTAAATTAAAGGAAAAACAGATTTGTGATGACTCTTCAAGTAAGGAGAATTTTCTGTTGTGAGGAAGCACTTTTTGAAGAATCATGTAACAGCTCAACTCTGTACAAGCCCTTTCACTGGTTTTAGGCCAGCTGAGTTCAAGCATTGTGCAATGTTGATGCCCCAAATGTTCCTGTATGAATGAGTCATTAAAAAGATTCCTAGTTAGTGGAATCTACTTTAAGTACAGTATGAAATATATCTATCAAATCACATCTTCCCTTTACAACTCAGCAAATCTGGTGTGTGTGTGCACACGTGTGCATGTGTGTGTTTAGTATTAATGGGCTCAACAGATGTAGAAAATGAAACCAAGGAAGTTTTAAAACTGTTCCAAACAGAACTAATATAAAACCTAAATGAAATTTATATTCTGCAGTGTCTGGCTCTGTGTCTTAGCTTTTTTCTTTAACACACAGCCTTTGTATAAATGGAATCCCTATTTTTTAATGTAGCCTAAGAACAAGATTTAAAATATAATACTGGCATATTATATACTTCCAAATGGATAATCAACTTCAGTAGGCAGAATTCCATAGAATTATATTTTTCCTCTTCATCCTTTGTAAATACCGAACAACTTCACTTTTCTCAGGATTTCCATTCTTTCCCTTATGAAATAAAATTATAGACAAGAACAAGATATGAGGATTGGTAAAAAAAAGTAAATAAATAAATTTATTTGAATCTCAGCAGTCTATCATCGTATGGATGCTTTGTGCTTGCTTGTGAACTGTCGAATGTTGAAAACATATTTGTGAATTAGTTTTAGAGTAAGTAGAGAGGAGAGGAAGGTTCTTACAGTTTGACATCTGTAAGTATTCATTTAGGAATATAATGAGCCAAAGCATAGAGACTCCGCCTTACTGGTCCTCACCTTCATCCCCTAAAATCTTATAGTAATCTCCCTGTCTGAATATTTTTTTCAGTACATTTTTGTTGAATAATTAAATGAGAAAATGTAGAATAAAATCTCAGAAACATAGCAGAGGTGAGATACAGAATAAAGTCCCTTATGTCACCAATTTTATTCTACTTTGTTTATTACGGCGATGTCTATAAAAATGAGCAATGGAAATCAAAAGAAAACAGGAACTGATATAAAATATAACCAGAAGCTTTGCATAATCAGTATAGAATGGAATCTAAGCTGTGTATGTACATTCTTGCTTTCTTGCCTTACTTTTTTCTTTGTTTTTTTTTTTTTTTTTCATTGTCGAAGGCAGACATTCCACTGGACTAATTATTGTTAAAGTTGAAATCTTACCTAGCAAATGAATGTGGCTACATGTGTGGTCTGTGAGTCCGTCTCTGCTGAAACATTTTGACAGAGTAGTCGGTGGAAAAAGTCACACTTAAATCGCTGGGCAAGAGGCTTCTCGGAGGAACTGGGGTGATTACGAGGAAAGCCAATGATGATGATGATGGTTTTGATGATGGTGGAGATGAGGCCCATGGCAACTAGGTAGATTAAAGAGAGAGTATTAGATGGAACAATAAACTGTAATTTCTCCTCTTGCCTTTCCCTGGTTTCTCCAATGCAACTGTTGAATTTCAAGTAACTAAGTAGCACAGCCTAGGTCCCATGTTATACTGACAGTGTGTTGGGAGTGATGAGACTAGAAAGAAGGGATAATTGATAAGTTGGGTGAAAACCTTGCTTACCTCTCCAGTCAGGAGCCAAAGTTTATGTGCATTGGCTGGTTTTTAATAAGAGGAGTCCTTATTATCATTTGACCTCTTCGGAGAAATATTTACGTAACCTGATCACTTTAAACCTCCTAAGATCACAATAAAAGTGTTCGCTTTTATTGACTTGCAGGATTTAGAAGTGTGAAGACAAAGTTTACAGGGCGGAATTCTGGAGAGCGAGAACGCGAAGTGCTCCCTCTTTCTGGATAAGGCTCTGAAATTATTCCGTCACTGTTGTATTACCAACAGATAATTCCTTCTACTTCAGCAGGAATCCAGAAGGATTCAGACAGAGTGTAGAGTAATGAGATTCATGTTCCAAGATCACTTATCATTTGTCCAGTTCTCTAAAGTTCTTCAAGGCCAAATACAATATGAGTGTTGATAAAGAAATAAAGCACAGTCTGAGATGATTTTCTTGTGTCTCTGTTAAGAAGTGTGATAAAAAGACATTTATCATCATTTTTCTCAGGTAGTAATAGTAATAAGCATTCATTTATAAAAGAAAAATCTAACCTCTGGTCTAAAAATTTTATGTAAAATTTGATCTGCTTTGACATTATTTGCATAAACATTAGCTGGTAGATGTCTTTTCCAAATACATGCAAGGATCTGTGAGTCTTCCATAGCCTCATTAGTCCATAGTTTGCAAAGAGCAATTGTGCTTTCTAAGATTCTGGTGTGTTTAGGTGGGTCTGTGAGCTTCAACTGTTCACAATAATCAGGTGAAGTTCTTGGTTGCCAGATAGGAAGCGTAGGGAGCAGCACACTCTCTTGTACACATCACACATGAAAACCACCTTGTCCAAATTCTGTAAAGTACACATATGCGTGTATATTGGTGGGATGGCTTTGCTACTCACAGTTGCACAGGTGCCTATATCATATTTCAGAAATAATTGCCAGGAATATAAATTAAATAGACCAACTAGATACAGTGTCTCAGCCTCTGGTATTAGCCTCAGGGAATAGAAGTGGAAGCTAATTAAAAATCATCCAGATGGCTAAGATAGTGACATACTGGTGTTCTCTAAATGTACTGCTTGCACAGATATTGAGGTAAGGAAGGATAAAAATGGTCATTGAGTGTGGAGTGAAGAAACCTTACAGTGATCAAGAAAAGATTTTCAGTGGTGGATCCTGTTGATGCTGTTAAACAGGTGATTATAAAATGCATTCATGGAAGAACTAAGAGACTGTTACTACCAAATTCTCCAAATACAAAGAGAAAATTAAAGTTACATTTACCTTCCCAAGTTGAAAAACAAGTAGAGGTAGGATTAGGACAGCATGGTTATCTCAAAGGAAGAGATCTTGGAGGGTGATAGTTTTCTTTTTTTTTTTTTTTAACTTATTTTATTTTAATGGTATATTTTAGATGTACATAGTGATAACATTCATCATAGGGGATTTGTACCTACACATGATATATCTCATTGCTTCTTTTTTCCCATTCCCCTCCGCTCCCTTCACCCCCTCCTCCCTCCTTGTTTACAAAAGGAGGGTGACAGTTTTCGTCCAGGAAAAACTTGGGCCTCTTGTACATACCATTTGGCATGTGGTTCCTCATGTGTGTGGGCTAACACACAAACCCAGATGTAGAGCACACCTTCATCGTTTTACTTAGTATTTAATTTTTCCCTTGATGATGCATAATAATTACTTGACGATATCCCAAGCCAAACCATTTATATATTAATACAACCTGATCATCATAAGACTCCTGTATTCACTTATAGTGCATTTGAAAATGCAGATCTTATTTCTTGGCAGTGTTATAAAGCATCAAAATAGTATCTAGTATGTATCTCTTTAGATAAATGAAAACACAGAAGTCCTACTTTTCTCACACATGTGCTTTTATAAAATGTGACAAGATAAGGTACATTTTTTGCAAATAGTTCTGTAAAACATATTCAAATGATTCTGCGTTGCTGCTCTCTGAATATTTCAAGTCACATATTATGGGGCTTTGAAAGTAAAAGATGTTTGTTCACATTTAGATTCCTCTTTAGCAGCTTGTGTAAATGTAAGCAGCTTAATTATTCTGAGTTTGGCTTTCCATTTAAAATAGAAATGAAAATGCTTGCTTTACTGTGCTGATTTGAGAATGAATGAGATGTAAACAAAAGTCGTAGCATAGAGCCTGGAACTTCATAAAGGCTCTGACGGTGTTAGTAATTTCTTTCTCCCTTCTTTTTCGAAAAGTTAAACAGGTGTGTTATAGTACATGAATTAAAAATATGAATTATTCTCAGGGGAAGAACTTCATTAAGATAAAGGAGCCTAAGGAAATGGCTTCATCAGTTACCTTTATATCCAGAGACCGTTAGCACCACAAAACACTGTAGAAAGTAGCCGATTAATAGAAACATCAGCCCATCGGGATCTCAGCAGCCACATCTCCATCTCTACTTGAACACATACACGCATGAGCTACAGATGCATTCATCTAGAATGGCAATTCAGACCAGAGTGGAGGTGAAGAGGAAGAGTTTGCTGAGGGAAACTAGGTTTCTTCATTCGATTTTTTGTTTTACTTTGTTTTTGAGACAAGGACTTGCTAAGTTGCTAAACTGCCAAGTTTGGGGTTGAACTTCTGATCCCCCTCCTACCCCATGTCTCAGAGCATGGGGATTACCGGTGTGCACCCCCATGTCAACTGCCACTCATTTTTATGTCTATTTCTTCCTCCTTTTTTATATTTTTAATTTGTTATTTTAAGATCATTTGATATAGACTGAAATTCACTATTTTTCTTATGTGGGTCTTTGATTTTGGCAAATTTATGTAGTTGTGTAATTACCAGCGCAAAAAAACACTACGAGAAAGAAGTTTAGCACCCCAATAAAATTCTCCCATATCTTTCAGTCAAGTCATTCCAATATTGTTTTCTGTGATCATCCTAAAATCACACATTAATTCTGCTAGTTATATTACAGAGTCTCTGGGATGTTTTTCAGGGATTATTGTTCTTGAGGCAAATAATTCATTCTGTCTCATAATGTCTTACAAAGTATTTATTCATTTACTTACTTAGCCCTATAACTGTTTTCTCTTTATCTCTCTATCACTGTTGGTAGAAGTTTATCAGTTTTATTAATCTAATCAGTAAATTAATTTTGTTTTATAGATTTTTAAATATTTTCACTGATTTATACTTGTATCTGTTTAAATTCTTTGCATTTGTTTCCTTTGGATTTAATATAGTCTTTTTCATTTTTTTTTAAATGTCAGACTTTTGATTTCTTGTAGTCATTTAAATCTTACAAAAGTCTTATTAAGCACTATTCTCAGTGTACCTTATAAATTTTGTTACGTTGTGTTTTTCCTTATAACTAAATTTGAAACCAATATATATTTCCCAGGCAATTTCTTTTTGGATCTGGTTATTATTTAGAAATGGATTATGTAATTTGTACATAATCTGAGAATTGCAAGTCTTTCTGTTGATTTTTAATTTAATTCCATGTGATAAGAGAGTATACTTTGTGTAACTTCAATTATTACAAATTTGTTTCAATCAACTGACCCTTGGTGAATATTTTATATGCAACTGAAAATTCTTTAATATTTGTTGGGTGAAATGTCCTATAGCCGCCAGTAAGATAATGTTGGCTAATAGATTTTACAGACCCAGCTGTTTCCTATTCTCATTGATTTATCTGACTGCTTGTTCTATCAAATTCCGAAAACAATAACATCATCTGCAAACATTATTGTGAGTTTTCCTAATGGTTTTTCATCAGTTTTTACCATTTTTATTTAATGAACTTTAAAGTTATTTGATATATAGAGTGTGTATTGTATGTTTTATCAATTTTTTTTTTTTTTTTGCTCTTGTAGTACTGTGGATTGAATGCAGGGATTTTGCACTGAGCTACAATCTGTCTTTTTTTGTTTGTTTTTCAATTTTTTATTTTGAGAGAGCGTTTCCTTGGGTCACTAAGCTGTTTAGGTTGAGCCCAAACTTGTGATCCTCCTGCCTCAGCCTTCCAGAGTGCTGGAGCCATTCTTTTCATTTTATTTACTTCATAATTCTTTTTTAATGTAACATGGATAAAGGTAGATTGCTATGTACAATTACTGGTTAATGTTTTTTCTCTTCTCCTTGTATTTTTCACTTTTCTTCACTTTCTGCCATTTGGAGAAATACAATGTGATTTTTTTGTAAATGTGTTCTATCTCTACTATAAACTCATTAGTTATGTGTTTTAATATTCTTGTGTTTATTTTAACATATATGCTTTTAGCTAACCGTACTAGATCATCTAATAATATTCTAACACTTTATATCGATTATATCATATTATACTATAATTCATTCCCTCTTTCTCATCATTTATGCAGTACTATTCTTTTCATAAAATTTTCCGCGTATTGTGACATACGTACACTATATCGTTGCTCTCTTTGCCTTCAACAGCCCATTATTTTTGAAAGCCGTTAAAAATAACGTGCCTACACCTTTAGCATGTGCCTGCGTTTTTACCACTGCCACATCTTTTTATTTCTTTGTAAACATCCAAGTTTACATCTAGCATCAAATGTTCCTGCCTGAAAAAAATGAGCATTTGTTGCTTTTATGTTTATTAGCAATGAATTATCTCACCTTATTTGCAAGAAAAGTTTTCTTTATTCTGGAAGATTTTCACTAGACATAGTATTGTACACGGGCAGGCTGTTCTCTCTCAGTATTTTATTTTATTTATTTTTTTTAATTTTTTACCAAGAACATGTATTGGTACATTGTCCATATATTGATCACATTTAACATGTTTGTTTTGTACCTGTATATGGTATCTCTTGGTTCTCACCCCCCTCCCCTCCCCTCCCTTCTGTTCCCTCCATCCCTATTTACAGCAGGTTTATTTACAATTCTCCATGATTTCCCTTTCCCTTTCCTTCCATTTTTTCCCTTCCTGCTTTTCCCCCCTTCCCTCTTTCTGGTACTCCTCTCCTTTGTATATTATCTTCTTTTTATATGATATCCGTTACACTACTTTGTCCTTATTTACAGTTATGGTTTCTCATATCAGAGAAACAATTCAATGTGTGGTCATGAGTGTCTGATTTATTTTGCTTAGTAGTATATTCTCAAGGAACATCCATTTACATACAAATGACTCTAGTTTATCCTTCTTTATGGCAGTGTAGTACTCCATTGTGTAGAAAAGCCACATCTTCTTTAGCCATTCATTGGTGGTTGGCCATTTGGGTTGTTTCCAAGACCTAGCTATTACAAACTGCGCTGCTATAAATATGGTTGTGCATATATCTCTGTGGTATGATGATTTTAACTCTTCTGGAAAGATCCCCAGTAGGGGAATAGCTGGATCAAATGGAACCTCTAGTTCTAGTTGTTTGAGGAACCTCCATATTGATTTCCACAGTGGCTGGACCAGTCTACATTCCCACCAACAGTGGAGGAGGGTTCCTTTCTCCCCACAGTCCCTCCAGCAT
Source organism: Hystrix cristata (assembly GCA_004026905.1). Classification (NCBI taxonomy): domain Eukaryota; kingdom Metazoa; phylum Chordata; class Mammalia; order Rodentia; family Hystricidae; genus Hystrix; species Hystrix cristata. The sequence continues at coordinate 68,487 of PVJO010006320.1, read as the reverse complement.
TTGTTGATGGTTGATTTTTTCATAGATGCGATTCTTTCTCTCAGTATTTTAACAATGTCTCACTGAATGGCTTATATTTCTTTCTCTGCGTAATGATTTTTCTCTTCTCTTCAACTTGTCTTTATGGGCTTTCACTATTTCCTCTTGTGCGATCTGAGTATGCTGTGCCTATTTTTCTTGTGTTAATCATTAATAAAGTTTTTATTTCTCTGCTTCTTGAAAATCTCTCTCTGTCTCTCTCTCTTCTCTTCCCTCCTTTCTCCTTCCACTCCCCTTTCCTTCCACAGTTGTTAAAGTTTAAATGGTGTCTGTGTGTTGGTTTCCTTGTAGACAGTTGTCACTCTTTCCCACTGTGTCTCCTTCAGTTTCGACTCCCCGCAGCTCTTGGATGGGGACAGGAGAACTGTGATTTTGCACATGACCTTGCTTTCTTCTCTCCGGGGGTGACAGCCATGCTACTGTGTCTTCCTCTGTCATAACCACAAGCAGACGTCCCAGGCACTTCTAGGCCTACCTTTCAATTCAAGGCAAACTAAAGCCATGTAGCTTTTAAAGATTTCTCCATTTTGATTATTTATTTTATTATCTGTTTCACCCCACTAGAATAAAAATGCCTGGAAGGCAGGGATTTGTGTCACTTTTATTTATGACTATAGAACTACAGATGCCTAGAAAAGTCTACCACAAAATTGCTTCTCAATAAATGCTATTCCATGAAAGAATATTTAATAACACACTGCTGAATGAGGCATTAAATGTATTTTCACATTTGTTTTCAGAAAAAGCCTTGAAAGAAGTGTTTTATTTTGAAGGAAGAAAATTCTTTTGTGTGACACTGAATAATCGAGCCGCATAACACAAAAAACAGTATGTTGGAGAGAATAAGAGTGTTCGTGTCAGGCGAACTGAGTTTGAATCCCGATTTCTCTGTCGACACTCTTGGAGGGTCTGAGCCCATCACGTAATATTTCCAGTCTTCAGTATTGTTTCCTTTACTGTGAGGTGAACTCTTTTTCCTTTAAAATGTTATGTTGCGAATGAATGAAGTCACACTTTGAGGAAATGGTCCCATACTGAGCTACTGAATGCTCTTACTGTGGCTCCTCCTTCTCTTTACACTGTTATTTTTATAGTATTATTCTCAAGCTCTGGAAGTTGGTTCTAGTGTGCAGGCTGCTCAGTTCTGGGTGGGTGTTAATCATCAGATCAGTTTGAATCATGGAGCACTGGAGGCAAGTAGAGTCTGTGAGGCGGGACGTGGGTAGAGTGTGCAGAGGCCGGCAGAGATTCTCTTAGGGAACCGGTTTTCATCTCTGGCTCGGCAGCCAGAGGCAGCTATTCCTCAGGCTGAATGTCCACAGCGTGCAGAGGTGACCGTTTCGATATAGATTAGTTAATAAATATATATTAAAATTTGAATATGGTGAATTTGTTAATTTCCAAAAAAGAGATGGTAGCATTTGAAATATTAATTAGCAACTTGTTGGGGTTGGGGGTTTAGCTCAAGGGGTAGAGCGCTTACCCAGCAAGCACAAGGCTCTGTGTTCAATCCCCAGCACCCCCCCCAAAATAATGAATAGGAACAACTTGTGCAAAACAAAACTGGCAGTTACAGGTTTTGTTAGCACTCAGCAACTACTTTTAAGGGAGGAAAATTAAGCTATTATTTTTAGTTAAATTATATATATATATATGTATATATATATATATATATTTGAAGTAATGGGTAAAATACATGGCATTGAAGAGAATGTCAGAGGAAATTCTTCTGAATAACCAAATGGGATATCAGGAAGGGCCATTGAGGCTGTATTATTGGGCTTTTTCATCCAGGCATCCAGGCGGCTACACTATTGGTGGGAACATAAACTCCTACAAGCACTATGGAAATCAATATGGAGATTCCTGAAAAAACTAAGAGTAGAAATTCAGTTTGACTCAACTATACTTCTTCTGGGTATTTTTCCAAAAGACTTAAAAATGTCATACTTTGGCGATATGTGCATACTCATATGTATAGCAGCAGAACACGTAGTAGCTAAGTATTTGAAGTCCCTTGTATGCACGTCAACAGATGAATGGATAAAGAAAGTGTGGCATAGATACACAATTGAATACTACTCAGACAAGAAAAAGGATAAATGCTATCCATAGGAAAAATGGAGGTAGTTTGAGACTGTAATGCTAAACCATGATATGAAGCAGACCCAGAAGGTTAAATACTACATGATTTATCTGATATGAGAAACCTGAAGTATAAACCATATAAAGAATAAAAGAATGTAGGAAACAGGGTGATAGACTGTGTGGAGATGGGAAGGGGATCTGGTGATGAGGAGAGATGGGAGAGGGGGAAGCAAAAGGAATGAAGATGTGATATGTGTGAGAATGAAGGATGCATTTGTAACGTATCTCAAACATACACTGTGATACCTCGGTTCACAAACTTAATTGACGGCACAATTCTGGGGAGGATGGCCACAGTGGTATCTAATAAAGAGAGGAAAGGATAAGGAAAATACTTTTACATGTTTTCCCTGCCATCAGGATATAGTGTTGTAAGTGTAGAGTTGTAAATACTTTGTCCACACCCAGTTGTGCTTCCATTTTATGTGGTTTGAGACATGGACCCCACCTGTGATTACGGAGTGACACAGTGACCTGACAAAGGGCCAATAACCGCATCAAATCTGAGATATAAATGGAGTTGCTTATGCAGTAACAGTCCGACTGATTTAAAAAGGAAGTCGACTTTCTGTATATCTGCTAAATTTTCCAACTTGCTTAGGCCTGCTGCCCAATGCAGTAATTTATCCATTTTGGGAAAAAAAAAAATAGAAGTTTCTTTGTCATTATTTTTGAAATGGCAAACTGCAAATTATTTTTAGTGCGAATTTTGGAGGGGTGATGATAAATTTTGAATAAAAGCATCCCGGTGATAACAAAGTATGTATTTTTTTCTTATTAGAAACTGAATTCTCCAGTGATTTTCTTCATGTTTTCACCAAAAACAGCCTGAGGCTTTACGTACTAACATGTTGAGTAACATCTATTTCAGAGTCCATTAGCCAAGGAAAGTCAGGCTGAAAATTAGAGTTTTCCTTTTTTCCATTTTTATATGTTTAGACATAAGTGGGGCTATTTTGAAGGTAGGAAGGCATTAGAGCTGAAAAATCAACTTCGATTTTACAAAGGAAAACTTATTTATTCCATAGTTGGGAAATCTAATCTAAAGCATGAAATATAATGCGGAAGTCACATAAAAATTATGTTAATTTTCTAGATTCATCATAGTGTTCTTGCTGCCAGTTCAATGTGTTTTCAACTATAGCTGGAATCGTTTGAGTGTATTGTTGGTAAATTATTAATGATGCAGGAATAAATACTGAATTTCACTTCAGAGTATATAATGTGAACTGGTGATTATATGATATTGTAAGATAATTTAATGATGTATTTGTCATTTAGTTATAACATATGATTCAGTTTCACAATAGAATTTATATTTTTCCTAATCATATATGTTCTATAAAATAGTGAAAATTAGTTCATATAAAATTCTTATGGGAGACAGCAACTAAGGATTGTTTAAAGCCAGTACTTAGAAGGAAACAGAGTTGATGCTCAGAACAAGTAATGCTGATATTCTGTAGTATCCAATTTTAGTAAGATACATGTCTTTCCTCAAGAATTGACAATGTAGTGGTTAAATGGATACTAAAAAATGAGTATGTTTTACTGTAGCTGAAATAATAGAGTAATACAAAGATTTTTGTTTTTTTTAAGTAGTGAGCTGGCATGGTGCTAACCTAAATGTGGATCTTTGAGCAGATAAAAATGGTAAACTCCTTACTTCGTTAAAAATACTCCTGTTCTGTGGCTGGGGATTTAGCTCAGTGATTAGAGTGCTTGCCTTGCAAGCACAAGGGCCTGAGTTCGATCCCCGGCACCACAAAAAAAAAAAAAATACTCCTGTTCTGACTTATCTGGGTGTGTTATTTATTCCAAACAGAGATCTAATTATCCCCTAACCACAGCAATTAGTCATTTGCTGATAGTTTCCGCATTAATATAGAAATCAGTGTGCTGATTAGATAGTTCAGTGTGGGTGTCTTCTCCGGCCCAAGTCTGGTCCTGAATGCAGTTCATCCCATCCACTCCTTGCTCTAGCCCTCGAGCCATTAGACCGCTCTTGGGGAGCGTGTGCTTGTACAACCAACGCGGGCGTGTCTGCCTTGTACTCTACATAATTTCATCCTCTTCATTCGTATAACACAGCAGTCCTAATTATCTGGTACTTGTGGGCTCCCAAAAGAGAAAAATGGAATGATTTCGAAGCTGTTTCATTTAATTTTGGGCAAACTTGTGTATTGGTCAGGTTTGCATTATAAAATAGAATAGCTGAGAAAGTCTCTCTGGGAAGAAAAAGTTTGTTTAGCTTCAGATTTGGGGGATAGCGAAAAGAAAAAGAGACCAGGAGGAGGTTCTGCGGTTCCCTTGGAGGTTTGCAGGAACACATCTGAATGACCTGAGGAAATGCCGTGTGGCTGTCCCTCTTCGAGGCTCGCACCACCTCCCGGTACCGTCGCAACATGACAACGGAGTCTCTGTAGATCAACTTTAAGGGACACTTAATCACAGCGACCCGCGATTGTTCACTCGCTGTCTTTACAAGCTCCTTCAAAGAACCCCACCGCAGGACAGAGGATACGCTAAGAACAGTACAAGCTTTACCTGGTGATTCCTGTCAGAAGAGGCACTGAAGTGATATTTGAAATGCAGAAACAAACCACATGTCCCCATGCAACAGTTTGTGTGTGACAAGAGAAGCCGGGTCTTGGTGCTGCCAAGAAGGCGTCCGTGATTTGTTCCCCTAGAAACTTTTCAGTCCTTGATTGCATAGAAAAGATAAAACTTTTTTCCTGACAAAAATATTATTGAAACAATCCCCTCACAACCCCCCAGAAAAGCCCTGACCACCCCATGCAGTGCTTCGATGGCTTGTTTTGGAAGATCTAGCAGCTGTCTCCCGCAGAGGGTGAAGAAAGCCATCGAACAGTCAAATGATTTGACCTGGTTTTTGAACATACTGGAGGATTAAATTAGAAGATATTGTCTGATCCGTGTGAATCTGAAAACGTTTTCTAACTTTATGTGAGACACTGTGCTGGGGAAAATTAAAGAAGCAATTTTTAATATAATGATACACATTTATGGGGAACCAAAGTTGAAAACTCCGCACAAATGAGAGAAGGCTTCTTAGAGGTGACGATGTGTAAACTGACAACCGGAATTGGTGTTAGTTTAATGAAGTTAGCGAGTGTCATATTACAAGGGTCCTCTGAATCCCAAAGATAGATAATCCTCTTTCTAAACAGTACTCAGAGATCAATTTTAAAAGGCCTTCAGAGCTATGGGAAATATTTTACCAATTCCCTGTCTGGTGCAACATTTGGCATTTTGATTGCTGTTAGATCTCATTTTCTTATCAGAACAATCCTACCAGTAAGTCAGCTATTTTATCAAGAAACACAAAGTGGAAAGACACTGCATTATTTGTCCAGCAGGTAGCAGACAGGAATGATTCCAGCTCTTACTCCAACGTATGAGCTATTTTCCCCACTCGATAAAGGCCCCAAAGTTTCAATGCACATTACTGGATCTTGTGCAACTAGCACAAAACAATCCTGTTCGTCTTCTCATATCCTGTGAATTAGACTACATTTATATGTTTTATACGAGGTAAGATGTGTTAGACATCATATGCGTTAGGTTTTGTGTTCTTTTTAGTAAATAACGTATCATTTCACTTCCAAGCTCTGCGAGTAAATATTTTACTTTTATTGTACAGTTTCCCGATATGCAGAAAGATAAAAGCTAAGAGAGTTAGTAACATTGAGAGTTTATATTTGAACTTAGCTTGTCTGATGATGAACTTGTAAATTTTTTCAAATGTTTGAGAGGCATAACCTCTAACTAAAACCCTAAGGGTTTTTCTTTTTTTTTTTTTTTTAGTTAATAGGTTGTTAGGTAAAAGTAAATTTTTCAACAATAAAAGATTTAATTGAATGTGTTAAAGAAACTAATAAGTCATTCTAGCAAGGTGCTGGGATAATACATTCGCTTGAGGCGTGAGATATAAATTTAACACACCTTAGAAATTAAGTATAGGTGTTAGAACTGAGGTACAACATAGTACCGCATCAACAAACCAAGTTTGAGGGATGTTATGGTTTGTGTCTAGATGTCCCCCCAAAGCCTCATGTGGTAAGAGGTAGCTGGATCTAGAGTGTGTGATTACTAAATTAGTCTGCTGATTGGTTTGGCATGGCTCTGCTGGGATCAAGGATGTGACACTAGGATTAAGGGTATTAGGATTAAGGGTGCGAGGGGAGTACTGCCCACCCTAAAGCCAGGTAACCTGGATAAAATATAAAATACAGGAAGAAGCTGGTTCCCACCCCCTTGCTTGCATTCCTTGCTGACTTCTGCTGTCTGCCATGTCACCCTGCCTCAGGCCCAGCTGACTGTGGACTGAAACCTCTACAAAGTGTGAGCTAGATAAACCTTTCTTCCCCTAACTTTGGGTACCTAGTATTTTGTCCCAGCAATGAGGGAAAAGTAACTAAGACAAGGGGTAACCACGAGGTGGTAAATGTGACGCGTCTTTGGTTGATACATTTCCACACTGTGTCCCTTTGGGGACAACAATAGGATCTGAACGGCCGGAAAAGTTACCTGACGCAAGATGATAAGACAACAGAAACATCCTCCACTGTACAGAGATGGAAGGCAACTTCCCAGGCGTGAAAATAGAGACCAAGAGAAGACTAATACCATCCCCAGGACCACAGAGTTCATTAAGTGCATTCGTTGGCGGTCTCCTTTTTTTAGCCCAGTGGTTCCCTGCAGATGACACATTAGTGAGTATGGTGTGGGGTAATCTTAGATGATCTGATGCCAAGAAATACTTGTTGATAATTGTACACACAAAAACACTGGGCTACACTGCGAGTACACACAATCCGCCTCACCTGCTCCACAGTGAATTAATAAAAGGATATTGATGCTTGGCAGAGGCTCTTACAGCTTTGAAAGCATCATGCGAATTTGATTGGAGTGCTCTTGCAATTTAGACACTATAGTTGAAGCAAATGAATGAACCAATAACTAAATACTAACCAGGAAGAGAAGTAGAGGTGCTTATGGAAATGATTAATGGGATTGAAAAAGAAAAGGAAACACTTTCAGTGGCTTTTTTTGTTTCAAAATAAAAGACTATTTTAGAACATTACTAATGAGTTTTCAAACAGGGACATTGAAAGAATGAATTTGATGGTGAAGAGTTAATGAGTTCATTTTTAAATATGCATTTTTAGTAGATAGCAGGACATTTAATGTGCAAGAATAAAAATATCTCTGAAGGTAAAGATGAATATTGTGGAATTATTGCTGGTGGGTGAAAAGAACATGAATTCTTTAATGGAAAGATGAAGAATAAAAGTGAAGCAGTGTGAGTAGAGAAAGGACTTTTGTATGTGAGTGCCAAAGACAATAGAAAGAGAAATGGACACAGGTAGAAGGAAAAATTGCATTTGTGTTTTAAGAAACAGAAAGCAAGCTTTGGTTAAATATGAATATTATAGTAAATCTGAAACTGGGAAGTCATAAAGGCCTCTAGCGTTAGTTATATCACTTGTTTTCTTTTACGAGCATTTCTAGTAGAGTAATGGATAGAGTAATGGATAAGCTTCTACAAAACAAAACAAAACAAAAAAACTACGAAGGGCTGTGTTTTGGTTACTTTTCTCTCGTTGTTGGGACAGAATACCCGACACCCAAAGTTAGGGGAAGAAAGGTTTATTAGCTCACAGTCTGCAGAGGTTTCAGTCTATAGTCCACTGGGTCCGAGGCGGCGGGGCTGGCGTGCAGACCGGCGGCCTGCCGCAAAGTAAAGTGAGGAAAATGCAAGGAATGTATGCAAATCAGCAATGCAAACAAGCAGCTAGTTAAGCTTCTTCCTGTATCTATCTAGGCTACCTGCCCTCAGGGCAGCCCACACTCTAGATCCAGCTATCTCTCACCACATGAGGCTTTGGGGGGACATCTAGACACAAACCATAACAGGCTGCAATTTAAGGACACTTTGAAACGCTTGAATTGAAGCCCACAGTATAGAGGTTATCTGTGTGTTTACAAGTGGAGATTTTTAATTCAGCGTAGTTTTCATTCGGTAAGATTTTAGAGACTTGAGCATTTTTCAAGGTGAGAAAGAAGAGCCATGGTCTGTGAAGGGGAGTCTGTTGCGGCGAGGCAGCCTTCGCTCCACAAATTGATGGAAGGAGAGCCCATTGTGTAAAATGAGCCCTACCGAGAGATGCGAGCCTCTCTTGTCCAAGAGGCTGAAAGTTTGCTGTGATGAAAAAAGGAACCACTCAGAGAATCGAGGGAGAGAAAATGGTGTGATTGCAGGTCTGATTGTCCAGTCTTTGCAGGTGGAAAGTGAAAGGCACCAGAAATACTTACCAGGGAAGTAACGTTCTCATTCTTAAGAAGAATAAAATACATTAGTGAATCGAAAAAAAAAAAAAAAAAAAAAAAAAAAAAAAAAAAAAAAAAAAAAAAAAAAAAAAAAAAAACCAAAAAAACAAACCTATATATTTATGAAGTAATAGGGAAGTTCTGTTTGTATGCATAATATTCGACCAAAGAGTAGGATTTCTCATTTTTATTTTTGTTAGTCCATATCAGTAGAACACACTGTTTCCTTTCCTTGTCTGGAGTTGGCACCTGTACAGAACAGTTCTTCATCCCCCTTTTTGCCCCTCTCTGCCCACTTCCTCCACCTCTTGCTCCTCTTCCCGTTTGAGAAAGATCAAGGTCCCTACTTCCTATCCTTTTTTTTTCTTTATTTACACTTTGGCTTTCTCATATAAGAGAAACCATGCAACACTGAAACACATGTCTGATTTATTTCACTTAACATGGTGATCTCAAGGTTCATCCACTTTTCTACAAATGACTCAAGTTTATCATTCTTTAACTAAATGTAATTTTTTGGAAGCAAACGCTACAGAAATGATGATGATGTAATTAAGAGGAAGGATATTAAAGTCAAATAAGGTTCACAGAGGAACTAATCATCAACAGCTGAGTGGTGGGCAGGTACACACAAACGCTAGAAACCAAGATGCTGTCTCTCACTTGACAGAGTACGATCAGAGAAAGAGAACTTCAATGGTAAATTAGATAATAAGTATTTGTTCTATGCATCTTTCATGCAGACACCTCATGGAACATACTTATAAAAACGTGCATAGACTCAGTTATTGTATATGGGAAGTAACTCTGCACCGTGAATATTTACAGCTGAGTGTCCTAACAGTGACACAGTTTGCCTGGGCCAGGAAATACTCATATTTACAAAGAAGATAGGAATGAATACATACGTAACATTTATACATTTCATTCATAGTTAAGGTAATCAGTCAAAAAGTTTCATTGGCTCCAGAGCAGAAACAGCATGATAGAAAGGTCTAGAAGAGGCCAGCTGCTCATCTCATGGGAGAATGGAAAGACAGAGAAGGGGAGAGAGAGAAAGAAGGAGGAGGAGGAAGAGGAGGAGGAAGAGGAGGAGGAAGAGAGGAAAGAGGAAGAGAAAAAGAAAGCGAAGAACATGAAGAAGAAAGCAAAGGAGGAAGATGATGAGTAGGAGGTGAAGGAGAACGAAGAGGAGGAGGATGGGCCAGGGACAAGAACACACCCTTCCAGGTCACACCACAGAAACCTGCCTCCTCTTACCAGGCACCAACTCCTGACAACACACTCAGCCATAAATTCATCAACAGCAAAGAATAAATTCATTGATTTGTACAGTGCCCCATGATCCAGTCACCTTCCAAGAACACGAGACTTTCAGGGGACATTCTAGATCTAAACCATAACATACTCATTTTAAAACTCTTTCGGAATTAAAAGCAATTAAAAATGCTCTTAAAGTAATACCAATTAGTATATGATTTGGGAAGAAAATATGAAATTTTTTTTAGAAAAACACTGAAGCAAGACTTACCTAGATTCCGTGATTTTCTGTGTTATAGTTATTCGGTCATATTGTAAATTTTAAACATTTAAATTAAGTCTGCGGCTTTCTTTTCCTACCGTCCCATCCAAATACTTTTGAATGAGACAATTTGTAAAGATACGCCTGCCCTGGGGAAAGATCTGTTAATGGACATGCCTAGCTATTCTTTAAATCCAAAAGAGCCGCCTCTTATTTGAAAGGTAATGGATAAAATCACAGGATGAAGGAGACACTTTCTAATGAGAATGTAGCTATTGATAATATGCGAAACAGCTTTTAAACTTTGACAGTCACAATGACTTGCAATTAACAATCTCATAAATCCTTGTTTGACAGAGATGAAAGGCAGATTCCGTTCTTGCTTTATTTCTTTTTCTTTGCCTTCCCGGTCCTTTCCTGACACCTTCCCCCTAAATCATTTTATATGGTCTCCCAAAACCAGCTTTCCAGTTACCTCTCTGGGAAGGCTGCTGTCTTAGTTGCTTCCTCCTCTCCAGATCCCCTAAACTTAAGGAGGAGAGAGGTTGATTTGGGCTCTTGTTTTCAATTCACAGTCTTGTGGTGTTAATGCTGCTATCTTGATGTCCCCCTAAAGCCTCTTGCGCTCACAGGTGCGGAGTGTAGGTTGAGGGCGTGATGCTGCGATTAAGGGTGCGGATAATGGAAGCCCCACCCTGGGGGTGGGCACCCTCAGTGGGGACCCGCTTGGATGGAATGTAAATGGAGTGAGGGAGGCAGGCCGCTGCCGCTCGCTCTGTGCTTGGTGCTTGCTGCTGATGTATTTGGACAGAGTATCTAAAATAATTAAAATAGAATAGGGAGCCATGAGCTGTGAAGAAATTATTCTAAAGCATGGAATCCTTGGAATTAAATAAATTGGCTGCTTTGCTCTGTTCCTTAAACTCAAATTGGGGGAATACAATTTGTAGCTCACAGAATTGCTCTTAAAATCAGAGAAGATAAATTAATTGAAAGTAGATATACTGTTTCCTGGTGTCCTACATGAAGTAAAAATGGGCAGATTAATTTAGTAACAGAAGTTCTTGCTTTGAAAAAAGTGTCTTTATTAAAAATATAAAATGTTCAAAAGCAAAGAGCAAAAACATGAAATTAAAGTTATGAGCATATGACACCATGATTTTATTCAAGGTTCACAGGCAGAATTTCGTGCTAGAAGAAAAGAAAAATGGAAGTTAAAGAGCAAATTGAAGTAATCAATGTTTATAACTATCTGGTTAACTAAAATTTAACGTTGTGATGACCTAGTTTTTTGGAGTATTAAATTTTCTTGATTAAAAATGAAAATAAAAACATCTGTAGTATCAGAAGTAAAACTATTTGGTGTGGAATATCAATTTATCCTCAAAACCAGATGAAAATTCAAATTTTTCCATTTTGCTAATCAGTTGAAATTCCTATGAACATATACAGCTTGAAATATTTTGAAAAAATACCTACATGTACACATTTAAATACTTAAATACTCCTGGATGAATTTATATTACCTTAGTTAGCTTGAACTAATATACAATTAAGTATATCTTACAAATAAAATCTTATCAAACCAACTGCTTTCTCTGAATCACATTGTTTGTAACTGAAAAGAAAAATGAATTCAGATTTAGTAATTTTTTACCGATCGATTTTCTTTGTAGATCAGTATTAGAATTGGAGGGAAATCGTACTGTGCAGTCACCCCAGGGCATTTGGAATTGTATGGTAAACATTTAAGACTGGAATGCTTAATTTAGCAATTTGTATCCAAAGCTGTTGCGTACCTTTTCATGGCCTGCTCTATTATTATTTTTTGGTACTATTTTCCATTGCACGGCTGTGCCACAGCTGGTTTATGCCAAATCCTTTGGAAGGGTAGCTTCGTGTTTCCCACATTTTCATAATTATGCAAAAGTTTCCTACAAATATTCATGTGTTGGTGTTTGTGGAGATTTAAGTCTTTTTGACTAATTTGGGTCAATACCTAGGAGTATAATAGTGAGATTTTTAGGTAAGATGCTCTATAGATTTGTGGGAAACTGTCAAGAAGTTTTCTGAAGTGGCTGTATCTCTGCGTTCCTGAAATCAAAGACTAAAAGTTCATGTTGTTCCCTGTCCTTGCTGGAAATTAGAGCTCTCATTATTTGAGACTTTAGACCTTGTAACCGGTATCTTAATGTGCATTTCTCCAATGACACAGGATGGTGAACGTATATTCATGTGCTTATTTGCCGACTGTGTATTTTTGTGGCAAGGATGTTTAGATGCTCTTACCAGCCAGTGTTCATACTGGGCTGAGTGATTTCTTCTTCTTGAGTTTTGAAATTTCTTTCTGTCTTTGGGAAGCAAGTCCCTTCTGGGATAGTGATTTGGAAACCTCTTCTCCCAGCTGTGGCTACTCATTTCAGGCTCTTAAGAAGAGACTGTGCTCATTATCAAGTTAAATATATAAATACCTATTTTCTCCTACAGGCGTAGTTTTTAATGTGAACAAAGTCACGTTCACTTTGTTTTCATGGATCAGGCTTTTAGTGTTATATGTAATAACTCATTGCCAAACTCTAGTTTGCCTAAATTTCTGCCTAGGTTATTTTGAGTTTTAATTTTCAGGGTTTCATTTATTTTGAGTTAATTTTTGCAAAATATTTAAAGTCAGTGTCTAGATTCTTTTTTTAGGGGGAAGGGAGTATGGCTGTCCAACTTTCACACCACCGTTTGTTTGAAATACACGGTTCTTTGTCAAAGATTCATTGCCTACATCATGTAGGTTTGTTCAAGGGAAATCTATTGTGTTCCATTAATCTTTTCTCTGGTCTTTTACCGTTATCACACTCTGTTATTGTAACTGTTTCATGGGGTGAAGTTAGATAGTGTCAATTGTCCCACATTTCCATGTTTTGTTTTGTTTTTCTTTGTTAGTATATGTTTGAAATACACAGTAATTACATTCATCTTGGGGAACTGGTTTGTATACATATCATATCTTAATATTTTTACTTTAATTTTGGGCATCTTTGTCTCCCTAGATACTTTAGAATCAGTTCATTGGTATAAACAAAATAAACTGGTAAGAGCTAGACTTGGTAAGTTGCTTCCCAATTATTTTCAAAATAAATTTTCAACAACCTTATCAAGTTAAATATATAGATACCTATTTTCTATTCATCAGAAAATTGCATTTACAAAGAGAGCACATTTTCCTCAATGCATTACAAGCCTGTTAGGTAACAAGGAAATCACCCAGATCTTAGGTCCTGGTAGCAGGCTCCTGCCACAGTAATCAAAGAGGAGTAGCCATTGTTTTCACGCTAATTCATTTCTGTTTTATCGTTAGGAATCACTGTGGTCTTTGCTGTAAGAACTTGAAGTTCTGCTCTTGCCAAGTCTACGATACTCTTTCTAGGACGCTGAGTATGTTGTACAGCAGGGTGGTCCCAGAGGGAATAGTTGAGGCGGTGAAGCCATTTGGGAGAGAGACCACACAGCAACTTTGCAAAGTCACCTTTCCCACTTTGCGGCAGGAACTGCTCACCCCAATTCAGGAATAACAGGGCTTTTAAGCACAATTCTTCTTTTTTCTAGTTAAAAATGCATATGATAATATTGTATTCCAGAAAGGACTTACACTCCAAGAAAGGACAGACTTACACCAAGTCTAAGGTGATATTTCATTCCGAGAAAGCAAAGGCGTATATATAAAACAAAAAAGTGCACAGTTTCAGGTCTCATTGGCTTCCAGGTCTTAGCAAACCGTTCTATTTGAGTGAAGTTCAATGTCTTTATCTGTAAAATGAGGCCGTTGAAACTTCATTTGCAGGATTTTCGAAATGATTAGATGAAACCATGTATAAAGTCATTTGGTACATATTAAGTACTCAGCACATGTTTCTCGCACTGAAATTTTATATGAAGTGTTTAATAGCTCTGTATGCTGCACTTGATTTTCTAAATGAGAAAACCTACCTCGTTTGTCAGACAGGGCCTTGTAGAAGGCTCATGTCTCTTTTTCGGTGTGTTCTTTAATACACAACCAAAATTATTTCCTTTTTTTCCCCTAAATCTTTGTTTTCAATAAGATGGGTTTTCATTTTCTGCCAGTGCCATAGGGTATTTCCATAAAAGTAAAAGTAAGAACTCACCCGTGATGGCAGTGAATAAAGGCCCTTAGAAGTGAAATGTCAGGCAATCACAGGACTAGAAGGTGCACAAGGTTAAAGAAATTCTGAGTTATGGAAGAAATGGTGTAGGTCTCACCATGACAGTTAAGACCATTCCATTTCTGTAAATCAAAGAATAAAAGGGAACTTTTACTAGCAGCAGTTACTATTTTTTAGAACGCTTCTGGAGAACAGTAGAAACAGATGACTGTAAGCCAGAACATTTTTCACTTTGCTAATAAAGACAGTATTGAAAAACCAGGTAATTGTATCAAGAGGAGAAACTTCAGGTGGCTGCATGTAGACTGTGCAGAAAGTACAAATATATAGTATTCAGGAGTGGATAATGCAGCTAATTTGTTTTACTTCTCAATTCATGGGGTTGACATTATCACTTGGTGGTAGAGATCTTTCAGGGCTCTGGACTGGATTCCCAGCACTACACGCATACAATCCATCAGCAATAAAATTGAAAAAGTTTCAAAATGCTTCCTAATTCATGAATCATGAATAAAAAGAGTGGTGTGGTTACGCTGGGACTTTTTTTTTTATCACTTTGAGCTTAATGTCCCAAACTTTAACCAAGGCAGGATGCACACTTACAAATATAGATAACCCTCAGCCAGATAAACTAACAGGTTCCTCTAATTATCCTTCGAGTCCAGAAGACTCAGTGTTCCAAAGTCCACTCTGACAGGAAGAGCTTTTTCTGATTTTGTCTGTTTTCTTTTATTCTGTTTGCTCACATCCATAGCCTAACATCCCTGCCCCGACCCCCAACCCAGCTCTGAGTCATGCCTCGCAAATGGAGTGTGTGTAGATGGTGTGTGGTGGGCTTTGCTGAAGCCCAGTAGACAGGGGTTTCTAGAGAATCTCTGTCCATCCCTCCCATGGAAGTGGAAGGGCTGCCTGAGATAAGTTCAAAGGTCAAGTCACCTCTAAGTATTCTGAGATTTCCATTTCCTCTCATTTATTAGCTTCCTTATTTCATTCAACACCTTGCCTTTAAACTGCGTGCATTTATCATGAATTTTGTGATATTAAATCTACAGTCACCAAAATAAGGACTGTTATCAGATATTACGAACAAGCTCAAATTCCAGAGAGTTCAGAAAATAATTTTTTTTCGGGATCACACCACAGTCCAGTTCCATAATCAGGAGGCTCCCAGCAATCTTTCAGGGAACCTTCTTTGTGGTCTACTTTTTCTCAATTTTGGGGCCCTCAGTAGTTTCCTATTTCAACTAATAAAATAGTCAAAATAATAATGTGTGAAAGATATCATAAGGAATTATAGTGCCCAGACAGTGAGTGTACATTGTTTAGGCTAATGCTGTTGGTAGCGATTCGAACTCATGATTTCACTGAACTATCAGAAGCAAAAGGAACATAATCTCTGCCTTCCTATTGTCTACCATCTATCGTGTCCTCTGCATCCTATCTTACCTTTCTACATCTGTCTGTGTCTATTTGTACACTAGAAGAACAGGAATCTGTGCTTTTGACGATATAATCTTGCATCTATCATCATGTGTCCTAACTGTAGTTCACATTTCTTTACACATCTGACACATTATTTGGAAATTATTTCCCTGGGCTATAAGGTAATCTTCCATACAGTCACTCTTCTCCGCTTAAATGGAGACTCTAGACAGTGTATGGAGCAAAAAGGCAAATACAGCGAAACTCTGGATTACGAGTAACTTGTTCTGCGAGTGTTTTACAGAACAATTACTTCTAAACAATTTTAACTTGATAAAGGAACAGTGTCTTGCAATATCAGTCATATGTGATTCCAAACACCACGTGATCACAACTGAGTCAATGTTTTTCTTTTCTCTCTTTCTCTCTCTGCAGGAGTGTGTGTGATCGTCTCCCGTCAGCAAGAGGTTACAGAGGAGACGTCATCTTTGGAGGAGGAGGAGGAGGAGGAGGAGGAGAAAAAGTCAAAGGAATCCCTCACTTCAAATGAGATTAGCGTGATGTGCAAAATGTGGGAAACGGCAACATTTTACAGGAAAGCACTGCCGAATTTTATAGAAAAGCATCACTGTCAAAGTGCAAGTGATGAATCTGTTTAACGACAATGCAGTGTCACATTTTGGCAAAATCCTCAAAAGGAGGGAAAGCAAGTGTCACTGGACTGTTTCCTTGTTAATGCTGCCAGGAAGGAAGAAGATACCCTTGAGCCAGTAGACAGCAGTGATTCCGTTGTACTGGAAATCGTCCTACACAGTAGCCCTCCTTTCACTCTCCCTGAAGCCAGCCCGAACATTTTCAAAGGTAAGTGTAGGTTAAAGTGTTTTCTTTATATTTTTTATTTTCATTATTATTTTGTATGATTGTTACAGTGTTGATATACATGAATATTCTTGGGTTCTGAATTGAACCATCTGAGTTTTCATTATTTTTTATGGGAAATTTGCTTCGATATACAAGTACTTTGGATTACAAGCATGTTACTGGAATGAATTGTGCTCACAAACCAAGGTTTCAGTGTTATAAACCGATATATAAGGTAGCAAACCTTCTCCAACCACCCAGCATTAACAATACTGGAATATTGTAAGAGGTAGTGTCTGGTTTCTTTGTCCACAGTTGGGTAGAAAAATCTCCTTATCGTACTTAATTTTGGAACGAATGCCCTGTCAGCCATCTTTTTTTTTTTTTTTTTTTTTTTTTTTTTTTGGTGCTGGGGATTGAACTCAGGGCCTTAGCACTTGCTAGGCAAGTGCTCTAACCACTGACCTAAATCCCCAACCCCTCCAGTCTCTCTCTTAGGCCTGCCTTCTACAGACTTTTCCTTGTCTATACCCTTGAGCTAGGTTTAAAAAGTATAGGCTGAAATTTAAACCATTCTTAAACGACACATAGCATTTGAAAATGATTCTCCACTCAGAGAATGGTAAAGGCTGAAGAGTGCTCCAATTCTATAATTGTCAAAGACAATTTAATAATCACTTAAGGATTCTTTGGTTGTCCAGTTCCACAAAAATACATAGTTTGTCTTCGCTCTTTACCTCATCTTTGTCAAAGGTCTTTTCCTACCCTGCTTCTGCACATCACAGGCTTTTGTAGTTCTACTTCCCAAGTTTGTAGTCAACAGACATTATTAACTTCCTCCTTGTAGTAAAAAAAGATTCTGGACTTTATTTCTTTCATTATACTTGCGATTTGCCCACATTTTTTCTGAGCTGAATTCTTTTTTGTACTGCCTTGTGGAATGCAGCCAATGTCCCTAGAAATAGCCAGTATTCATTTTCTCCTTCTGCTTTTACAATATCCCTCACGCAGTATCTTAAAACAGCATATATTCAGTATTTCCCACACTGTACTTCGGAAGTCTGAAGTGGATCTCGCTGGGGTAAAACCTAGTTGCTGGTGGAAGCGTGCTCCTTTCTGGCGGGTCTGGAGGGGATCTGTCCATCCCCCTCACCTGGTGTGATGTCTGGGGGCCGCTCACTCACAATGGCTCAGGCACCCTTTATCCTTCCCGAGAGCCAGCGAGGTCCAGCTGAATGTTCACAACGCACTTTCTCTGGTCTGTTTCTCACACCTGAAGCCATAAGGCTCCTTGTGGTTGCCCTGGGCCCATCCAGCATCATCTCTTATTCCCTCTGCGTGTCTAATTCTCCTTTGCCATATTAAGTATTCACAGGATATCTTTGGGCGGACTACTGTTATACCTAAAGTAATACAAGACTACTCTATTTCAATTTATTCCCTCTAGAGCTGTCAGTCCCGAAGGCTCAAGACCTGTTTTTCAGTCTGTCACATGTGCAAGTGGTAAAATTATCAAATCTGGAAGCTTTACCTATTTTTTCGGGTAAATCTGATGGCAACAAAATCACATAGTTTTCACAAGTCTGAGAAAATCGGCGATTTCCTCTTTATTCCTTAAATATAAATTTATGGGATGTAAGATTCTGGTTTAGCAATTCTTTAGTTTCAGATTTGAAAGAAATGTTTTAGTTTCTAATGAGAAGTCTGTTATTTTCATTATTTTCCCTTATTTTTTTCTCTTAACATAGTACACTTTATTTTTAAACAAATTACATACAATGGTCACCTTTCTCATTTTGTTCCACTTCAGCAAATTACAATTGTTGTTTGTTGTGGAGGTTGCACTATATCTTCTTCCAGTTGCTGTCTTTATTTTATTTAATTTTAATTTTTGTTTTTATTTTATTTGTTTATTTAGCAGTACTGGGGGTCAAATCCAGGATGTTCACACTGAGCTATGACCTCACTTCTTTTCAGGACAGTGAGACAGTGTCTTGCTAAGTTGCCTGGGCTGTTTTCAAACTTTATTTTTTAGTGGTACATTTTTGGATACATATAATTTTTCTTAATTTTTAAAATGCCATTGTCTCTTGCTGTTGTCAAGGTGTTTTGCAATATTTTCAGTTTTCAGAAATTAGAGCAGGATGTGTTGACCTGTTTGGTGTTTACTCAGCTTGTACGTCTAGGTTTATATCTTATGATAAATTGGAAATTTCTCAATCATTATGACTTCTAGTATGTTTTCTGCCCTTCACCAAAATATCTTGTATATTTTTCCCACTTCTGAATCTTCAATAATTATAAACATCAAATGTTTTGTTAGAGCCGTCATTGCTCTTGAGTCTCCTTTACTCTTGAATTTTTAGTTTATTTTCTCTCTTTTATTCATTTTGCATAATTTTTCTTGTTCAGTCTTCAATTTCACTCACTAACTTTTCTGTTTTCTACTTTGCTCTATTCAGTATTTTCTTTTAAAAAAATCATACAATTTCCATTTTAGTGTTTCTGTATGCCTTCTACCTTTTTCACTGGCATTTTCTATTTCTTTGTCCGCACTTTCCTTTTTTCAACTTTAAAAAATCAAACATGTTGATAATTGCTCCTTGAAATTTGGTATGGTAGTTGTTTTAAAACTGTTGTCCTGGGAATATAACTTAGTGGTAGAGTCTGTGTTTGGAGTCCCTGGGCTCAGTCATGAGCATTACAAAACAAAAACTAAACACAATCTTTGTCAGATAATTCTACTACTGGTCATCTCAAGATTAGAATCTGTTCACTGACCTTTCTCTTTCAAATTGAAATTGTTCTGTTTCTTGGTTTTGTTGGTCATTTTCCTGTAGTTGGACAAAGTACTTGATGCTCAGACCTGAAAGGAGGAAAGGTTTATTTGGGCTCGTGGTGTTCAGAGTTCACTCTGTGAGTGTTTACTTCAAAGGAGAGACTGCATGGTGGAAGGGCCTGGTGGAGGAAAGCCACTCACATGGCAGCCCGGAAGTAGAGACAACCAAGGAGCTGGGGAAGGATTATCAGTCTTCCAGAGTCACATCTCCAGTGACCTGCCTCCCCCTACCAGGTCCCTTTGCCTGCAGAACAGTCAGTGAACATCTCATCAGGGTTCAGTCCACTGAGGACCATAATTCTACCGTGATCTCGTCCCCTTCCAAATGCCCACCTCTGAGCACGTGAGGCTCCTGAGGGACTTTTTAGATCCAAACTATAATGTTACAATATAACAATTGACTTTGGTTGTAAACCTTGCTGTTTTACGTGTCATATTATGATCCTCACAAACTTACTTAAATCTTGTGTTTTGTCTTGTCTTCCCTGACCTGTCCCATGGAGGAGAAGCAGCATATGGACTTAAATGATTCGGTAACTTTATGTACCCAGCAGGCCCTGATCTCCCAGCGGGGATGTTCACAGTTACTGCTGAAGTGGGCCGGAGCTGTCTTCTGGGCTTCTCCTGTGTGCCTAGGGGAGGAGCAGGAGTCCTTGTTCATTGTCCACCCGAGGCCTACACTGACAAGACGGGGTCTGTCCTGACCACCATGGCCTCTGTTGGAAGTCTTGAGTCAGCCTGGATCTTTTCTTGCCGCTCCACTTAGAAGTGGGAGAAATGTCACATGGCCGCCAGGTGGAAATGGGGTTCCAGAGCCCGTGTGTTCTCTGTGAACACAGCCAAGAAAGAGGTTCATTCTTTACTACCTCGGAAGAATGACACTTTCTATGTCCTATTTAGCCTCTATGAGGGATGATAAAAAGTTAATTGGATGTTTAAATGAAAATAAAAAATGTTACAGTAAAAGACAGCATGCCACTAAATCCTCCTCCTAAATCCTTCCCCTCACCTCAAACACACTTATTCTGTCATTCTTGGCGTTTTCCAAAGCAGCTCTGGAGTCTTCTTCCCTAAGTGTCTGTACTAGGTGTGATAACAAATACGGTGACTGCTGCTGCATCCCATGGAAGGGCAGCTCCTAAAGACGTGACACTGTGTTCGTGTCCATCTTAGTTTCTGGATTTGGTGTCATGTGACTTCAGCTCTTCTCCAAAGTCAAAATGACCATGAAAAGGAAACTTTTTGAATCTATTCTGAACATGGAGGTAGCTGGGACTGTGAAGCTGAAGACCCTCAGGAAAGAGGATGCCAGAGCTGCTGCAGGAAGTGGCCAGGGAGATGGAGTAAGTGTGCTTGAAGGCGGAATATTTTGAGAAGGATTAATGGCATCCTGTTTTTTACTGTAATGCATTTTAAAAATTTAAAAATTCACTATAAGTTTTTTTTAAATCTTACTTTGTTTGCTACACCATAAAAGAAGTCTCAAAAAATTTCAATTGCCAGAAATCTTAAAGTTCATAGATGCATTAAATTCACTATCTGAATTAATCTACAAACTCTGTTTCTTAAGGTTGGAGCTTATTTGGATAGTTCATGCTACAGCAGCTGTCCCTGTTGTTCTGAAATCAGTTACAGACTTCTTGCTTTGACCTTTAACAAGCTTCTGCAGATGTATGAAAACATGAAACCATTAAGAAGTTATTAGCTTGGGCTGCATCTGCCAGTGAGAAAAGTCATTTTGTTACAGCATGCTGCCCTCCCTGTCACCAGGCCTCAAGTAGCTCCGGAAGCTGTCTTGTGTTCTCCTGTGCTTCCGTATCAACTTCTGAGGGCTGCTGCCTTGGAAGAACCTCTCATCAGCCATTCCAGTGTTCTGGTCTCTGGGCTCCTGAAGGGGGACCAGGACCATTCCTGGTTTTGGTGTGGACCTCTTTCCTCACAAGCCCCCAGCCTCAGATATGCCTTTCTCTGTTATTTTCTTTCTAAGTAGAGATTTTTGATGATTCTATGAATCTGAAGTCGTATATATGTGCTGTATATTATCCTGCTTCCTTGCAAAACCAAATCATCTTAAATCAATCCATTTTTCACCTTCAAGAACTCTTTGTAGGGTCATACCTTCTGAGAAATTTTCCTGGATACGCTCTTAAATATTTCCAAAGTTTTCTTGAGTATAGCCAGTTAATATATTTGACACTTGATGTTAATTGTGTCCTTTAAAAAAAA
Organism: Hystrix cristata; assembly: GCA_004026905.1. NCBI lineage: Eukaryota > Metazoa > Chordata > Mammalia > Rodentia > Hystricidae > Hystrix > Hystrix cristata. The sequence goes on along the minus strand of PVJO010006320.1, from coordinate 46,904 downwards.
AAAACTTTTTAAAATATTTGTAATTTACAGGGTCATTATGGAGATTTACAGTTTCTATACACTGACATTCACTTTCTGTTATTGAAGGTAATAACATTATATATAGATAATTACAATCAATTAATCAGTATCTCCATTATTATTCGCTGAAGTCCATACTTAGTAAAATATTCTTATTACTTTGAAATCTTCTTACTTTCTCTCTCTCTGTCTCCTTCTCTGTCTCCCTCTCCGTGTGTGTGTGTGTGTGCGTGTGTGTGTGTGTGTGTGTGTGTTTATGTGTGGGCATGTGAATATTTTTTGGCTGTTTCTTATCTCTCAATTCATATACTGTGTCCTCATGGTCACTGCTTCTGATCCAAAACTTAGGATTTTCATGTATGAACTGGTGAAGTTTGTGATCCCCTGAACTCAAGATGACTTTATATCCTTATATAAGTTATTTTAGCCATAATTTTAAAATTATGTTGTAATTTAGGGTCTTAGCCCTTCGAGACTTTAAGCAGAGTACCCACCAGAGAGTTATGCATGTGTTAGAGAAAGGATAAGATCCTACTGATCTACAGTAGAGTTTGTTGGGCTTGTGATACCTCATACCTATTAACTTTGTGAACTGGGGTACATTAGGTGGCTTCCCTGGTGCTCAGATGAAATGCCTCCCGCTCACATCGTGATGGAAGAGAGGTCTATTTTTTCTGTTTCAGAAGATTCCATCCAAGATTGGCTGGTTCCAAGACAGGAGCGTCACGGTGGAAGGGAGTGGTGGGATGAAGTTAAACGGACCAGGTAAGGGCCTCTTTTTAAAAGAATCTTTATTTGTGCTCACTTTGGCAGCACACATACTAAAAGAATCTATATCTGTATATGGTGATTTTTAAAACTCATGATTTAGGGGCTGGGGATTTAGCTCAGTGGTTAGAGTCCTTGCCTTGCAAGTACAAGATCCTAAGTTTGATCCCCAGCACCAAAAAATAAAAAAAGAAAAACCAAGAATCTCATGGTTTAATTTTATGTTATTAAGGTTCTGTCATGTTTTTATTTAATTTCATGTTAATGAAGCATTTTGTGTATTAAAAAGATAGAACAAATTACCATGATATTCCATATACTCATCACCTACTTAAAATATAAAACTTTTACAATATTTTACAGCATATTAGCATTTCTATCATATTTACTACTTCTTTAGATAATCATTATGGTAATATTTAAATACTTTTTCCATGCTTTTCTGTATTAACTACTGTTTTTCCCATTTCCATTAAGTAATATACACTACGTAGGGTGAGAAAGTACTTTCGTGGATAGCATGGATTTAGACTATTTTGAATTCTTCTCGTGTAAGACAATAATTGTGTATGACTTCTACTTAAATTGTGAGATTTTCACTGAGGTGTATATCAGGGATGAGTACTGCTGGGCAATGTGTCAAGTGTATACTAATACTGTAATACAAGTGTAACGGTATTTTCTAAAGTTGTAACAATTTATACTGCTCTTGTTAATATATGAGAATTCTTATTTCCCTACATCCTACCTAACTGGATATCATCATACTCTAAAATACCAGTATTATGAGCATTAGAACAAACCTTGCTTTGCTTTTAATTTTGATTTACTTGATTATAAGATGCTGAACAACTTGTCATGTTGTTTATTGGCCATTTGGAGTCCATTTTCTCTTAAACAACTGCTCATGAAAATTTTCTATTTTATTGCTCAAAATATTTAATGTAAAGAAAACTTCAGTTGGGTATTAATATTCCTGTTATGTGCAAGATAATTGCTTGCAGAGGGAATAAGAAAATAGTACTGTAATAGTGATATTTTGTTTTTGGTTTTCTCTTTCTTATAGTTGTCTTACTGGACTTTGGAATTTTGATGATTTCTTACTTAGAGAGTTTAGTGAAGAATTAACTTCCATGCTCCTAGTTACTGTCTGTGTAACATACCTGAGCAGGGAACAGTGGTTGCTTCTTTACTGTTCTGTTTTGTTTTGTTTTTGAGACAAGGTCTCACTATGTAGTTCAGGCTGGACTTGAACTCATTATGTAGCCCAGGCTGGCCTTGAACTTTTGGTGATCCTCCTCTCGTCTCAGCATTCTGAGTGCTGGGATTACAGGTGTGCGCCACCACACCTGACCCTGTTGCAGAAACTGACCGTCAAGAAACCAAGCACCACTCAAGCAGTTGGAGAACTCAGGCTTATTTACCTCGATAGACCCAGGAGAGTTCACGCTCCAAGACCCCAGGCCGGGAACAGTTAGTTTATAGAATTTTACAACATCCCATTTCACTAGTTCCCTCGTTCCCCCTATAAAGAAAGGATTTAAAAGCTTCCATATAACTGGCTCCGGAACACACACAGGTGTGCTTCTGCATGATCAGCGAGGGACACATAGTCAGGGGGTTTGATTACAAAGGTGTGCGATTAGGGACAGGTTGGGTCAGCCATTACCAGCTTCATTACCATTTCCAAAGAGCAGGGGAAGGAATTTATGACTCCTTGTCAGGATGGGGAGTATTGTTTTGTCACCTCTGGAAAGTCATGTCTAATGGCTCATCTGGGCGTGTCTTTATTTTCAGGTCTCTTGTTCGTTGGTAGATATTGGTGGATCCACAGGATGACAACTCTCACTTTCACAGCAGTTGGGGTGGATCGGATAACAGTGAATAGGCCCCTCTAGAAGGGCTTTGGGAGTTGGACTTTTTATTTTCTATCCACATAGTATCTTCTTGTTTGAAAGAGTGAGTGTCAGTGGTCAGACTTGTGGGTGACTGCTCCTTTAACCCATCCATGTAGAGTGGTTAAAGTTGAACCTAATGTCCGTATGTGAAGTAATCTGTCAGTCTTTTGGCCATATATTATTATTTTTGGCTGGACGTCCAAGAACAAGTTAAAGTGAGACCAGTATTCCTCAAAATTAACCTCTTTTTCTTTTGCCAAACATCCAGGTCACTTAAGGTTCTTCAGATGTTACTTTTGGTGTCATAGTTCCAGCCTCTTGGCTCCTTTTCTGCAGTCGTGTCATCTTCCAGGAGGATCCCAGTCAGTGTTAGACCACATGGCTCCCTTTGGGAGCATGGGAACATTTTTCCCTGTAATGACCCCCCCTTCTAACATGATGTACACTTATATTAGTGCTGTCCTCTGGGTCTAACAATCTCCTTGCTCTAGAGGTCGAGTGACTTACCAAGGGCGTAGGCTCTTATAGAAAGGTCCCCTCGTGTCCTGAGTCCTTGTTGACCTTGGCAGGGTAGGGCCAAAATATTGGCTGTGCTCTTAGCCCTGTTATCTTTCTCATTTTGGTCTCCAAGCCTCAGAGGTTGAACATCCAGAAGAGAGAAGATCAGTTACATATATCAGTATTATATTTTATGATTGTATCTACATACATACCCAGCACCTTGAAACATAAAATATGACTGATGAACTGTTACTTCTTTACAAGCATGGTTGTTCTAGAAGTTGAATCCCTGTAGAATGTTAACAAATAACAATTATAAAGTTTTATAGAGAAAGTTGGAGATCAGGGGCCCAGATCGTTTTAGTATGGTGATCACGATGACATTATTATCTTTGAAACTTATCTATATGCCTTAGTATAGACTTGTTCTCTAGTCATTTATCTTTATCCACTTAAAAATATTGAATTACATGAAGAAACGTTTAGATATTTAGGAAACAGTGTTAAATGACCACAAATGTACTTGTTACCCACTATAAGTTTATCTTAATTGTTTAATAAGAAAACATTTAATCAAAGCCAATAGATGTAAATTTAACCAAGAGCCTCTTACTCAGAAAACCTTATAGTATTATAGGCAGAGTTTCCCCTTTTTACTTATAGCCAGTTTAAGTGTATATCATAATAATTTATTTAATTACTGTTGGGTGTGGCATCGTAGCCCCTGGAAAACTGAAGAAGCCATCTATCAGTGGAGAAACTGGACAGAATTTGGCATAGGCAGCTGGTCTTTTAAGCACAGAGAGGAATTTTTGTCTGTCAGTTTTCTAAGTTGAAGTGTTATCGGGTAGGTTCTGATATTCCTGGGTTCTTCCCTTCCTCAAGCAAAGAATTGAATGAGGTGGGCAAAAGGTAGTTCTAAAGTTTTATTTTGAAGTAGAGAGAAAAGAAGAAAAGGAAGGTTGAGCATAACAATAGAAACAGCAAAATGTGTACCAGGCCTAAAAGGCACGGTAGGCGTTACCACAAAAAAAGGCACGGTAGGCATTACCACAAAAAAAGGCATGGTAGAGGTGGTGCTGGGTATACAGACACCATCTCCGATGGGACAGAAAAGGCAGAGCTCCTTCCTTGGTGGTGTGGTAGAAAAGAAAGGGCTCTTCGTTCCAGTGTTGCTTCTATTTATGGAATGGAGTTCCCCTAAGAACTCGAGAGAACTCCCTACAGTCCATGTGAGAGGGCCCGTGCTTGAGAATGGCGCCTCAGGCTGACTCAGGTGCAGGCCACTCCCCTGGGGCTGACATCGGATCAAAGCCACCCCTCCAGGTCATGTTCCCTTACCAGACAACCTTAGCCACACCCTATTCCTACCTCAGAAGGGGTCCCCACTTAGTTAACAATTGCTTCAGATGACACATTCTAACAGTCAATATTTTAAACTACTTAAATAATACCTTTGACTGAAACCTTTAAGTTATTATATTCGTATAATAATAGGCACTATATTTATAAAATTGATTGTAGACATTATCTTGGTTTCCTAATACTCTGGATGGAATCATGTCACCAACTCTTAAAATATCTTTATTCTTTTAACTGTTGTAAATTATTCTACCGTTATGCTATGTGAATCGCAAGATCTGGGCTGACACCATGAAGTTCTTCTCATCTATAGTGTGACCTAGGTAGAACGTCAATTTTAAGATTTGTGTATCTCTAAGGCTTTTATTTGTGGGTCTCATGTGACTTGAAGTCTCTCAGAGGACAGCTAAGATCTGGGAAGGAGCTATTGATAAGGTCAGGGTCGCAGCCCCATCTCTCCAGTAACTAGAAGCCTTTAGAAGGAACAGGCTAGGTGCTACCACACCAACAAATAATCATACATATTTCTTTCTATCAACTGTATCTTCTGAAAGTCTTTTAACATGCAGTATTTGCTTCTTAGTAGGGCAAAACTTTTATCGTATAAAATCCTCTCATACCAAAAGTATATCTCTTACAGCCTTTTATCTGTTTTTTCTTCTATCTTATTTACTGTAAACGTCTCACAACAAACATGGGAGAGGCTGCTTGCATTTTTAAGTGTCCTTCTCTCCTTTTTTTCCTCTTTTGGTCTCATACTGCATATTTTTAAACTTTGCAGGCTACTAACAAACTTTTAAGTAACCTTGAGGCAGAGTTTTTATCTTAAACCGGCCGAGAGCAAAAAGAAGAACAGGTTAACTAATGGCAGCCTAACAATTTATAAAGCACAAGAAATGTTTTAAGTGTATCCATTCAACAAAAATATTAACTGAAATCAGGAGGCCAAAAGTGCATTCATCAGTTAGCTAAGACTTACAATTTGACTTTTCTTTTGCCCAGAGAGACTTTCTTCAAGGGGAAGAAGGATTGAGCCCCTTTTGCCCTTGGGAAATGGAAGATTCTGAATATTTTTTGGGCACCTTCTTAATTTTCTCCTGAACTCAGGATAAAGTCAGTCTTCTTCCTGCCATGCAGCTGTGGTGGTCACTCCTAGTATCAGGTCTTCCTTACATGGTGCTGGTTCCTGGTGAGGTGGAGCCGCCGGTCTGGGGTGCTGGGACAGGGACTCCAGAGGGTCCCATGTGGAGTAGGAGACCAAAGGTGAATCTTTTTGTTTCTTATTAGGTCCCTGAGTTTTGAAGGGAAAGGGGATGTTGTGTTCTTGTTGTTAACACATAGTATATCTCTTTCTGAGACCCAGGTCTTTATTATTAACAATTGAAACATGCAGTCCTCTTCCCATCTGATCTTTGGCCAGAAGATGGATGGGACTTGGGGCTAAATGAAACAACAATAGTTTATCATGCTATCTAGAACAGATAGCTGTGAAAAGTTACCCCCCACCCCATCTGGAGGGCGAAAGTGCCTCAGCTATGTGGAATTTGGCCTGAGGGACTTACATCCTGGGTAGCAGCTGGTGTTGCCTCTCCTACAATGCCTGATATTCCCAGCCCAAGTGACCATGACCCTCTTAGAAATGGCTTGAACCATTTCTAAGTCCCTGAGGGAGACCTTGTGGATGGGGTTCTCACTCAGAAGGACACAGGCAAGGGACAGATTGACCTTAATGGGGAGAGGAATGCTCTGGGGGATTCGCAGGTGTGTGAGCCTCTCAGAGGCACCAGAGAGAGAAAGTGACCAGAGGGTGTAGTCGTCTCGATCTAGGACTTTAAAGCCTTCCAGGATGAGCAGCTGGTGTAAAAAGTGGTGACACAGAAAAAAAAAAAAAAAAAAAAAAAGGTCTCATTAAAGGGCTCAAAGGGGCACTACACACACGCAGCGAGTGTCACTCCACCCAGCGCGGCTTGGTGGGCCAGTGGTGAGGCAGGAAGAGGTCAGTCTGACAAAAGAGACACTCTTTTTGGAGGTAGACTGATTCCTCAATTAAGCAGCGCAGAAGAACTCCCAAGGGAGATGGAAAATGAGCCTTAAAACTTGGAATAAGTAATTTTGGCCGAGAGCCTGACGACAAAAGGGCTGGCAGGACATAGACAGTTTTGTCTAATTACTGTTCGTTGTCCCGTCTTCTCTGTGTAACCCGCCCTGCAGGGAGGATGCCAGATGAACAAGGCTCATCTGGTCGCATCCCAAGGGAACTTGAGTGAGCACTTAGCACTGTGGTTCAGCTCTGTGACTGGCCACGGGGCACTAGTGCAGGGTCACCATAGACCATGCGCATTTACCACACAACTGCAGACGGCCCACTCAGACTCCATAGTCTTTTGGGGAACTAAAGGGTCCTCGGCTGTGGAGTCACAAATTCAACCTGAAGCACATGCAAATCAGGCCACTCACAGGCAGACACACGCACACACACACACGCACACACACACACACGGAGTTTATCACAGTTACTTCTCTCCTGTGCGAAGGACCCTGACTGGGTGGTCTTCTTACCCCAGATCCCAGTGGTCTTCTACTGAAGACCTCCACAGGAGATGGCCAACACCCTCTTCCACTGGTTGAGGTGGGCCTGACTGGGATTTTGGTCCCGGCACCTTATCTGGTCCTGACGTCTTGGCTGGTGAGTTGGTCTACCTCACTATTGGGTTTAGTCAGGGCCAGCCATGCAAGAGAGTTGGAGTCCTCAGTAGTCTCACTGGGGCCTCCAGAAATGTTGCAGAAATGGGCCATCAAGAAACCAAATGCCATTCAGAGCACTGGAGAACTCAGGTTTATTTACATCGATAGACCCAGAAGAGTTCACACTCCGAGATACTGGGCCCCGAACAAAGTAAATTCAGGGTTTTTATAGGATTTTACAACATCCCATTTTGCTAGTTCCCTCGTTCCCCACATAAGGAAAGGATTTAAAAGCTTCCATATGATTGGCCCCTAATCATGCACAGGTGCACGTCCCCATGATCAGTGAGAAGCATGCATATAGGCAGCCGGTACAGGATGTGAGGGGAGGGGGTTGGATTATACAAGCCTGTGATTAGGGGCAGGTCGGGTCAGCAATTATCTGCCTCATTATTCCTTCCAGAATCCAGAGCCCTGGGCCCTGAGCTTTCCTGCCTCAGCCCAAGTGATTGCTTCTTGACTGCCAAGTGCTCTGTGGCAAGAAATGTGCTGAACACCATTAAGACAGCTGAGCTTGAGGAAGTTGTCCGCAGTTTTTCTCTGGTGTGACTGTTCCTTCTGCCTAAAAATCTCTCAAGGGTTTCCTTGAACCTTCGTGCCTGCCCTTCCCACTCTTCCCATTCCATCATCTCATCTCCTTCCTTGATACAAACCATGCACACAAAGGCTATATTTTGTTCTGGGGACTAATGAATTTATAAGATCCCGAATTTGCCATGACTCAGATTCCTCCCTGTAGAATGAGCCTCTCTGTATTTTCTATAAGACATGAATATGTACACACACAGTTTTATAAATATTTCTAAGTATTACCATCTGTAATTACACCAAGCTAAACTAGCATTCATAATCATTATTTTCTTTTTGTCTTGTATGTTTTTAAGTTATTGCTATAAGTTTCTGATACATGATAATTACATTCATCTTGGGGAATTGGTAAATATACCTATCATATCATACTGTTTCACTTCCCTCTTTCTCCTGAACTCTTTCTCCCCTCCCCAGATCTCCATCCCATCTCCATGGAGTCTGCTTCCCTGTTTCCTATCATCCCTGTCATCTGCTCTTTACATTTAGAGAAGTCATGTTACATCCAGGGGCGGACAGCTCGCCATATATCATATCATATTATCATGTCACCACTCTGCCGAAAACGCAGCTCCCAGCGATCTTAAACCATGTAGCAGTAAAGAACTACACAAGAGCCAAGCCTAGTATATAGCAGTAAAGAACTACACAAGAGCCAAGCCTAGTATATAGCAGTAAAGAACTACACAAGAGCCAAGCCTAGTATAACAAAAGACAGTTTATTTGGGGGAAAAGATGGAAGAGAAAGCAGATAGACAGCTACTGTGTGGTGGTGGGGGGTATCAGAGCTGAAAGCCCCGCGCGCTTATCCCTGGCTCCTTCTATGGGCTACTAGTGTCTCTCCCATCTTCCAGCTGGCCCTTGTGGATATCTGATCTGTGGCCTGTGATTGTCTTTGGTCCTAACCTGGGCCTTCTGGCCATTGGGCTTCTTCTTGTTTCTTTGTAATGAATAAGCGAAGGGGGAGGGCCTATTAGGAAGGCAGCTTACTGAATGATTACGTGACGGGGACATGTGTGTATCTGGTATGATATAAAACATATACATATGTGTGTATATGTATAGGCGTGTGTTGTGTTTTATAAATTAAATAAGTCTTTAGGTGGCTGTCTCTTATCATCCCCCTACGTTGTGCAGGTAGGTGTGGGGGCTGCACTCCTGGTAATTGTGTTGCCCGGCATGTCTCTCCCCAGTCTAGCTAGCCTTTCTCTCTGCTGTCTTTTTAAGTACCCTACCTGCTGTAGGGTCTACCTATGAAAGCAGAGGCTGCTTTTCTTACTGGTTTTGAGAAAGCTCGGTGAGGTTTTTATCTTGTCTTTCCCTACCTGCCGGCTCCCTGCCCTTACGCTCCCCGCTCTGAGATGTCCATCCACCTTTTGTTGGGTAAATGAGTACCGGCCTATCTGGCTTCTTGAAGCTGAGTGGGGTCATTGTTAGGGGCAGCGGATGGAAGTCTTTGGCAGGGAGGTTGTCTGATGGGCCTTGGTGTAAGGAGTCTGCTATCTTCGCTGTGCGTTTCATCTGTAGGATCTCTAGGCAGGAATAAACTTTATCAAAAGAGTAAAGCAATGCAGTGGGCGAGAGAAGAGTGAGAGTCTGCAAAGCTAGATTGGGGAAGGTGTCACATAATAGACGCTGTTTTTAAGGGACTGGAATAGTAATCGTGACTAGTCGATGTTTAGAACCATCAGTGGGGATCAGTGATCGGATCCCCGTCTGTAGCTCTAGTCTATATCTTATTGTCGTATGGTCAAGAATAAGTTAAATTGAGACCTGTGAACCAAAACTTATCTCTTGTACTCTATTGTAATCTATGAAGGTCAGTTAAGTTTTCTCAGGTGTTACTTTTGGGGCTACAGTCAGGACCTTTTAGCTCTTTTAGTTTTTTTTCCCCATCAGGTGCATCATCTGCTAAAATGGGTCACAGTCTGTGCTAGATCATCTGGCTCGCTTTGAAAGTGTGGAGACACTTTTCTCTGTAGTGACCCTCCTTGAATCTCCTTGCTTGGAGGGTTGGTATAAAAAGGTCCCCTCATGTCCTGAGTCCTATGTCTTGAGTCCTCGTTGACCTTGGAGAAAAGCCAGGGCCGAAATATTTGCTTCGTCTTGATTTTGGTCTCATAAACCTCAGTTCTTGGACACACAAGAGAAGATCAATCGTATCAGCAGTATAGTGGGAGCCATTAATTTTATGATCTTATCTAGATATCTAGTCTATCATATAGTTTTAAGTGTGGAGGAGAGAGATGAAAAGAGCTAGTTAATTATGTATGAGCCAAAGAATAGGATCAATATGGCCAACCATTGTTTTTACAGGAAGAGCCCATGACAAAGAGGAAAGGACAAGGTCTAGGGAGGTTTAGAATCTGACATGGTATTAACCTGTCATCTAACATCCTCACCAGCCATCAGGATTTTAGCAGAAGGATCAGGGTTAGGGTTATGGAAATCTCAGAAAGCAAAAAACAGCTGTAGGCATTGTAACTAGTCGCTGGCACCAAATTTGGAGAGACAGACGGGCTTGTTGATAAATCAGTGCACTCAGATATATTTGGCCATGGCCTTTTATGAATCAGGCATAACTATAGTTTAGTTCATAACCCACATCTGGAGCTCCACGTTTCCATCTGTCTGTGTCTGTGCTTTTTTGAAGGAGGAGTAACACAAAGAGGGGCCAGATGTGAAAAGGAGAAACAAGATTATCTGGGTACCGTAAGTGAGCAGCCCTGTGGTCTTCTGTCACAGAGAGCGGGAATCAACCCTCCAGGCTGGCCGCCTCAGCAGAAGCTGGGTCCCAACAGCCTGACTGGATATCCTGCGTATCCAGCAGACAAATCGCCACCTAGCTGTTCCTCAGCGAGATGAGAGGTGACTCTTATCAGTGATGTCTCTGTCCTCTGTCTTGGGGCCCTCTCAAAAGCCTCCTAAGACACACCCTCTCTTGACATAAACATTTATACATTTCTGAAGCCAGCTACAGGTATAAATCTCCTTTAAGTATTCCACTGAGTGTTAGTTTACAAATCTGTTGCTAGCTAGACCACCATCTTGGTGTGTGTATATATAGATAGATAAATAGATATAGACAGATATGTAATATGTATTGAGTGATATAGAGATACAGCTATACACAGAGATGTAGATATACATAGATATCTATAGATATATTTATACAGATGTATATAGCCATCTGAATATATTTGTGTATATATATCCATTTATCTCCTTGTTTATATATGCTATATGCATATCCATATATCTTTAAAAGTCTCTCTACATCTCTGTTTGCATTTGAAAATTAAATGAATTATATACAGTCAGTGCCATATAATTACATGAATTAATATAGATTTAAGTATATGTAATATATACAATATATTACTAATGTATATTTTGTTTATAATCTATACTAATACATATGGAAATATAGTGTATGTAATATAGTATGTATAGTATATGGAGTTATATAAAGCAGTATCTATCCACATGGTGCCTTCCCCAGTCTGCCTTCCTTCGGTCATAGGTGCTTCAGTGTCTTGATAAAGCTTACTGCCTAGAGGCTGCCCCAACCCTGAGTGACCGCAGCTCTTGTGTGAGGCCTATAACCCTGCTGAGGACCTCCATCCACTGCTCCCCAACTACGACCTTGTTCAGCTCGAAGATGCCAGGTCACTCATCACTGGTTTTCCCCCAGCAGCAGGCTGGATGGGTGTCTCGGAGGGACCATGTGGGGACAGCTGGCCTGTAGGAAGAGAAAGACAGGAGGGAGAATTAAGAAAACCAGTTTTGTAGATTCTGCCGTTAGGGTAAGCAGAAAGACAAAGAAGAGAAAGGCTGGCTAGATTTGGGAGATTAAGAAGAGGCACCAGGCGACACTAACCTCGGGGATGATGAGACACAGCCATCTAAAGACACACACCTACACATACGTACATGTACGCATGTTCTCAGTTTAACATCAGTACAATACAAGCATCTTCCCATGACCCTTTTCCTTAATGATTAAGTGCAGAGCTGACTGCCTATAAGCCCTCCCCCTTCACTTATTCTTCACAAAAACACAGGAAGAAACCAAACGGTCAGAAAGGACGCCTAGGTGAAGATGGAAGGCAAGCTAAAGAACAGGCCGGGGGATGAGCCCCCTGCTTGGGGGATGGGAGGACACTAGACCACCTAAATAAACCGAGCTCGGGATAAAACTTGGGGGCCGTCAGCTCTGAAGACCCTACCACCTCATGGTAGCTGTCTATCTTCTTTCTCATCTGTCTTTTCCTCCAGGAGAAGCTGTCCTCTTTTAATTCAGTTAGTGAAGCTTGGAGTGACGTTCCCGGCGACAACACATTCCAGACAAGGAGCGGCCCGTACAGGCCTGCCTGCCCTAACAGTGGCACGGGCTTGGCTTTATTTCAGTTCATTCTGACATCTTCTGACCAATTATTATAGCAATCTGTAATATACTTATGGGACTCACGGGTTAGAGTTTCTCCACCTGTATCTTGCTGACACTAACCCTGTCTTACTAATCTGCACCTGTAGCTCAGCTCTGCATGGAGGCGTTTGAGAGGGCTCTAATGGTGTCCTCACAGGTCACTCTGAGACAGGGGACTGGGACACTGCTGATAAGAGTCACCTGTCATCCCACTGAGGAGCTCAGGTGAGGACGATAGCTAGGTGGAGGTTTGTCTGCTGGTTTCCCAGTCTGGCTGTTGGGATGCCGCTTCCACGGAGCAGCCTTTGGGTGTCCACCAGGAAGTCGTCCTGGCCATGACCCCTCTTGTCCCCGCGGCTTTCGATGGTTCCACACAACCAGAGACTCGTCTCTGGAATCTGGGCTGCTGGTCTGGCCAACATTCCCACTGGAGAAACCTGTCCTCTGCTTTAAGGGAGCGGCACCAGCTCTAAGAGTGTTTAACTAGCTGGCAGTCTAAACACTATTTATTTGAATTCTATCAGAGACAGATAAAAGCCTGAGCTGTCTAAAGATGTGTAAAATCAAAATCATCACATAGCATTTTACAGTAAAAGTTTCAAAGCCCACAAGGGCGCGCTCTAACAGTACTTTTTGGCTACAGTCCCAAAACAGTGGCGCAGTTAATGCTGGGGCCAGCCTGAAGGGTTGATCCCAGCTAGTCTGTGACCCCAGGGCTGGTCACTTACGGGATCCAGATGTCTTGTTTGTCCTCTGAGTCTCTGGAGATGTACCAGAAAACCCTGTACCAGAAAAGAACGACAAAAATATACAAAGCTCAGTTTATTTCTGGAAAAGATGGAAGAGAAGGAAGATAGACAGCTACTGTAACTTTCAGAGTTGAAAGCCCGGAGCATTTGTCCCTGGCTCCTTCTATTGGATACCAGTGTCTCTCCAACCTCCCTCCTGGGGGGGTCTTGTGGATAGCTGGTCTGTGGCCTGTGACTGTCTTTGATCCTAACCTAGGCATTCTTGCATTTGACTTCTTCCTGTTTCTTTGTAGTAGATAAGTGAAGGGGGAGGGCCTACTAGGAAGGCAGCTTACTTAATGATTAAGTAAAGGAAACATACGTGTGTGTGTGTCTATCTGGTATTATACTGATGTGAAAGTGAGAGAAAACGTACATTAGTATATGCATAGCTACATGTGTCCAATATACTAAATAAGAGTCTTTAGTGGACTCCTATTGCCCTGTATTCTGTCAGGTAGCTGAGGAAGAGCTCACCTTCTTGCTAATTGTGTAGCCTGGCGCCTCTCCCCAATCTAGCTAGCCTTCCTTTGTCCTCATTGCTCTAACTGCTGTGGTGTCTACTGTGTAGGCAGAGGCTGCTTTTGAGGGTGTTTTTGGTGGTAGAGTCTGCAGCTGCTTTTAATAAGTTTCTTACCGATCTTAACAAAGCTCGGCAAGTCTTAGCCTATCTTTCCCTACCTACCAGGCTCCCTGCCCCTACAGTATGTGGGATTTATTTCGCTTAGCATTATGGTCTCAATTTCCACCCATTTTCCTACATTTAATATACTCCATTGTGTATTATACCATATTTCCTTTATTCATTCATCTGTTGATGGACAAGAAGAAAAAATAACTGAATATTGATTTACCTTAATATAATTATAGATGGTAATACTTAGGACTATTATTAAACGGTTTATATACCAACACGTCTGGTATTTAGGTTTTTCAGCTTATCTCTTATAAAGATGAATGAGATATGTTATGCTTCTAAGCCATTTACATCTTGCAATTCTACGAAGTCTAATTTACCTTGTATAGATAGAATCTGAATTTTGTTGCTGCCCGTGATTACTTAATATTTGTGTACCTGCCTTTCTTGGCATTTTTATGTTTTCTTTGGTTTGGTCAGTTACTAATAATTCTAACTTTCCTATTGTCGACTTAAAAATTTACTGAGATTTTGCTTTTGTTAACTTTTAAAGTCAGAAATTCATGAATAAATTCAATGATTCTTTATTGATTAGCCACTATCCATTTCTTTTTCCTGACATGGGAATAAAACAGTAACGAAATAGATAAAATCCTTGCCACATTTGTGCTACCCGACAAAACAGATACTAGGCAAGGAAGTAAAGATGCAAGAGAATTTTAAGTAATGAGTACAATAAAGAATAAGTAAGTAAATCAGGTAATGGATTTAAAATTGATGAGGTTTTCTCATTATTTTGGGAAAATTCTCTCAAAATATTTCTGGAAATAATGAAACACCCTATTTTTCTTGTTTAAATAAAAACGAAATACCAAATATTTTCCCACAAAAATATTTTAGTTCTATCATTTCCTGTTACTCAATATGAGGGCTTTAAAGTATTTCTTTTTTCTCTTTATTTTTCCCTCAGTAGCAATAGCTATGTAATTTTTTTCTTAATCTGATTTTAGAATATCTTTTACAATATCGTATCTAAAGATATATGTAATTTATATTGCCAATTTACATAAACTGTATTTCTAAGTGTATTTTCTTTTTTACAAAAGTTTTCCTCATTTTAAAGAATAAAACAGTCTATTGCTTAAAATCATATTTCAAGTGTTTCCTTTAAATCAGATCTATGGATGATTAACCCTCAAATATCCACAAAGGTCTTTCTTTGAATTTGAAAGATGCTCACAACTTCATCGGATCTGAATATAAGTCTCATCATTACTTTTGTTTTTAAGAACATGGTTTCCTTCTTTTTTATGGTACTGGGGATTGCACCCAGGGCCTCCACACTCAGCTCCATCCCTGGCCCTTTGTTTATTATTTCCAAACTGGGGCTGGGTTGTCAAACTTCCCAGGCTGGGCTGCCACTTGAGATCCTCTCACCTGGGCCTCCTAGAGTGCTGGAATGAGAAGCATGCTCCTCACTGCCGCTCTCCCTGGAGTGTGTAAGACTTCCTTATCCCGGACCTGTGTGTGTCTGGCAGCAAGATTCTCCAGAGTGAGCCGCTTCTCCGTGTCTGCACAAAGCCAGGTCTTTGGGCGGAATGTCTTGCGTGCCAGCGGTTCTGCAGGGGAACAAGGCAAAGACACAGGCTGTCTGTCAGCAAGCAGCAGGTATCTGCGGCACCGTTACCTTTCTTTACTCATGAAGAGGAAGATTCATGACTGAACCCTAGTAAAAAAAAAATGATTCCAGGAAAAGATAGCTTGCCGTGAATCCCCTCACAGTCCTCCCCCTCACTTGGAACACACTCATCCCAACATTCTTGTCATTTCTGCACCAGCTCTGGAGTCCTCTTTCATGTCTTTATGATGTGTGATCAAAAGTACAATGACAACATGGTAGGGAGGGCCACGGGACAACTAGAACACCGAGAAGAATTACAGGAGCGAGAAATCCATGACTACTTAGTTTCCCATGAGTTCTGTCTAAATTACTTTTCTCATGCCAGGACAAAGGGCCCAACATGCACAATTTAAAGAAGGAGAAGTCTGCTTTCCTTCCCAGTCTCAGTCTGTGGTTGGCTGGCTCTAAAGCAGGAACAGGATGGGAGAGGGAAAGGTGCTCAAACCATGGTATCCAGGGAGTAGAGAGAGAAGGGAGGAGCCGGGGAAAAGAATGCAGCCTGCCAGCTCGCACCCCACTGACCTCCTCCAGCCAGGCCACCTCCTAACAGCACAGTCAGCTGTGAACTCATCCCTAATGCATCCGCTACTGAGCACAGTGCCCCACGATCCAGAATCCAGTCACCTTCCACACACAAGAGAATTTTGAGGA
Source organism: Hystrix cristata (assembly GCA_004026905.1). NCBI lineage: Eukaryota > Metazoa > Chordata > Mammalia > Rodentia > Hystricidae > Hystrix > Hystrix cristata. The sequence goes on along the minus strand of PVJO010006320.1, from coordinate 30,835 downwards.
GCATTTTAGATCTAAACCTTAACCAGCTATAAATCAGGGCCCACAACTTTGAATAAATTACTGTCTAGGCCAGTGCTAGCATTCTTTAGGAATGCATTCTAAAGAATGAAACGTTTAGAGAATACAAAGAAGCCATAGAATTAAGGTGTTACCCTTGCTTTTGCAAAACCACAAAGGGCTTTTCCTTTTTCCAACTACACTATGATAACTATGATGATGCATCATGGAAGCTTTTCAATGTTTAAGACTTTTCCGGAGTATTATTATTTTTGCAGTCTGCTATGTAGCTGGCAGTACACCGTCAAATTATGTGTGATTGTCTGTTTTGCCTCATGGCAAAAGAAACAGGGACACAACACATTTTCTTGCTTATTCTATTTCTTGCTAATTCTTACTATCTAGAGGGAGGATGGATAAAATTAAATATAAGAATGAATCAGACAAACAAGGTATCTAAGGGGAATACAGTATGATAGAGGTAGTTATGTATCTACAATGGAAGGAGATAGACAGCAGCTACCATCTTAAGCTACACCAAATTTTAAAAAATAATCTTGCATGTATATTAGGTTCCCAGGGCTGGGGATTTAGCTCAGTGGTTGGAGTGCTTGCCTTGCAAGCACAAGGCCCTGAGTTTGATCCCCAGCACCAAAAAAAAAAAAAAAAAAAAAAAAAAAATTTAGGTTCACAACTTTTACAGTCATATTCCTAAGTGCCACAAAATTGAAATAAATTTTCTTTGCTTCTAATAAAATTACTGTTAGGCTTGAAAGTTGCTGAGTAAGAGCCATTATTTATTTTCCTACAATGCAGTTTCTAAGTTTAACTGAAATGGAAAAACTAAGTTTTCTTTTTACAATACACAAATTATACCTAGAGCATTTATTAGCATAAATTTAGAGACTTGAAATTTATCAAATATCACATCATATAGTATCCAATTAATCCCTTTTTACCCAGCTATATATTTATGATACTATGGTAATACACTTTAGAAATTATACAGTAAGAGCTTTTCAGGTATATCTAATTGGAGGTTTCTGTGAGTAAAAGTGTTTTGGCAACTTACATGTGGATACATTTTAGATTTAATGAAGGAATCCTTTGAAATATAATATTTAACCTACAAATATCTTGTGCTTGATATTAAAGTCACCCATAGAAACGTTATGTAGTTCAGGTCTTATGTTTAAATAGTACTATGGCTAAAACCTCACAGATATTCTTATTTAATAACACTGAACACAGTATGATGTGTGTTTAATAACATTTCTTTTCACAATAGAAACTATTACTGTGTTCAAAAAATTAAAGGTGATAGAAGCAACTTTTTAGTATTAAATTAATTCTTTATGTTACTTTATATTATTTACATACATAAAAGTGAACCTATGGAGAACATTGTTAAAGACTTCCTGACAAATTTATCACATGCGTTTAAAAATAGAATGTTTAGTTTTTTTCAAACTGTATTACAGTGAAAGATACAATAGCATGAATCTCCCTCAAAATCCTCCCTCCTCCCCTTTTTTTTTTTTTTTTCTGGTTTTGGTTTTGGGGATTGAACTTAGGGCCTTGGACTTGCAAGGCAAGCACTCTAGGCACTGAGCTAAATCGCCAGCCTTCCTCTCATTTTGAACACACTCATCCCATCGTCCTTGCTGCTTCCTGCAGGAGCTCTGGAGTCCTCTTTCCTGAGGATCTTTGGCTGCGTTGCGCTGTCCTGGCTGCCTTGATGTCCTGAATGGATTCAAATATTTCCCTTTCATGGTCATTTTGACTTTGGGGAGAGCACCAGAGGTGGGTGCCAGATCTCTATGTATCCAATATAGATACATAGAGAGGTAACTATATAGATATATATATATAGGTATCTGGATACATGTATAGAGATACGTATAAACAAATAGAGATAGCTTCACATATACAGTGAATAAGATGGATGAGGCAACACTACGGTGTTTTCTATTTGACAAAAACTCCCATACACAGTTGATTGGCATGAACTACTCGCCAAACACACAGACTGCTTAAATTTAAAAACTACAGTAAAAAGACATTGCCATGAATCCTCCTCAAAATATTCTGCTGGCTTCAAATACAGGGATCCCTTTGTTCTTGGAAAGAGTGTTTTTTTAGTATAACAAATTTTTTGATTTAAATAGTCACCGTACATTCTGATTATACCACATATTTGTATCTATGTAACTTTAAAAATGAAAAACATGAAATATTTTAGGTCAATCTACCGTACGATAAAAGCACTTTAACGTGGCTGTAAGCAGTTCTCACTTCATATTCTGCCAATTGTGAGATATCTTCTAAGTAGCAGGTGACATGCAGCCTGAACTTAGTGGACAAGCCACCTAAATGAGCTATGGAGACAAGGCATAAACACAAGGAAAGGAGCTGTAACTCTGGTTTTATGATTCTTTCTGCATAAATCCATTTTTCTTGGTTAATTTTAAGAATCATATTTTAACAGTTATATTTTGGGTAATTGGACTCTGCGTGTGTGTATGTGTGTGTGTGTGTGTAAATAACCACCTTCAGGAAACATACGGGGTTTGACACTACTCGCTGTGACTTAATAATACGTTCAGACTGTCATTTCATTAGATTCCTGATGCTTTTGCTCTCCCTGATTATTAAAATTTATGATTTTAGTGAAACTCCCAAAGCCAGCCATAATGGAAATGCTATTGACTTGGTTTTTAAATACCATGACACACATCCAACCCAGGTGCTCCTTGAGGCTTTCAGAAGCAGTCAATTTAAAGACTTAAATTACTAACTTTTTTTTTTTTTGTGCTGGGAATCGAACTCAGGGCCTTGTGTTTGCAAGGCAAGCACTCTAACCACTAAGCTAAATCCCCAGCCCCTAAATTACTAACTTTTAAAACATGAAATAACTAACTTCTACCTCGTGATTCATGTGGCTAGAACAGACTAGGAAGGTGTAGACACTGCCAAGTAAAACACTCTGTGGTCTAGGTACTAAGTGTGTGAACAGGTCCACGTTTGTCGTTGTCATCCTTACAGGCAGAAAAGAACAGAATATACTACAGATTGATGAATTGTTCTAGACCAATCAGAAAATTCAAGTCCAAAGCAAGCTCCCACCCTGAAATCTGGAAAAACAGGAAATACACAGAACCTCAGCCTAGGTCAGATTAAGTGGGATAGAAACCACTGGACCCATACACCAGCAGGGATATTTAAAGGACAATTTGAGAAGTATGCACTACATCAACAGAGAACCATGGGCTCTTTAGTCTTAGGGGATCATTATACATTTTTATTTTCCCTACTGGGGATTGAACCCACAGTTTTCACACTGAGCTATGTGTCTCCATACTTAAAAATCAGCAATATTTTTTCTCTTCTGGAAGTGTACCAAACTATTATCTCTTTTACATTTATTCAATCAGTAACTCATTTATAAAAACAAATACAAATTTGTTTACTTTATGCCAGGCATAATGTCGAAGATTTAAAAAATGCAGCTTTATAATGCTGCCACTACTCTTAAATAACTGAAGAAGACAACAAAGTCTTATGTCTGTTTTGATAAACTTAACATTATTATTCATATGATATACAATTTCATATTCAATATATATACCTCCTATGAATAATACACATATACATATAAATAGAGAGAGATATGTATATATAGAGATTATATTTCATCAAATGGACATAGAGACATATAGGTATATATCTATACTAAGTCATATATAGATGTCTACACACAGAGCGATATATATAGAGATATAGATATATAAAAAGACATATGGAGATATATAAAGAGAACAATATAAAGATACCTATACCTATATACATATATATATTTACACATAAATAGAAATAATATATGTACATATAGAGAGACAGATATAAAAATATAGATACATAGATAGGTAACTATATAGATATATATATATAGACATCTGGATACATGTATGGAGATACATATAAACAGACAGATTCACATATACAGAGAAGTATATACATATACAGATACATACATATATAAATATAGATACAGAGATACATTAGGTATAAAGAGATACATAGAGACATACATGTATATATAGATATGTGTATGTAGAGAGGTGTATAAAGATATATACATAGATATATAGGTATACATATAGATACATATGGAGAAAGATATATAAAGATATATATATGGATATACAGATATACAGACACATACATATACAAAGATATATAGAGTTAAAGAGGTATAGATATATACAGATATATATATGTAGAGAGGTAGATATAGAGAGACAAAGATAAAGATATATAGAGATATATATAGAGAGAGAGATACACAGATATATGCAGTGATTATCTATAAATATAGAGCCATATATAAATATCAAGATATATATGGATATATATATATATATAGACACACATATATGGCAAAAGACATATATGTATATACAAGGAGACAGATATAGAGACCCGTATACAGATGCATATATTCATAGAGATATATAAATGTATATGTATAGTGAGATAGATAAAGATAGATATAGACAGATATATGGACACATACATATAGAGAAATCACATATCTCTTATAGAGATATATATGTGTATACATAAAGAAAAATAGAGATATATGTATAGAAGGAGAGAATAAGACAGCTATGGATATACACATAGATTCAGACATTTATAAACAGAGATAATATATATAAATGGAGAGAAAGACAGTGATATATACAAAGATATCTATATAGGGAAACACAAAGATATAGCTATACAGACCTACAGAAATAGAGCTATATTATATATTTATTGCTATATATAGATGTTTGTATACTGATGTATATACCTAGATTTATATAGACATATACATATATTTATATCTATATATACAGATATAGAGATATATGTAAAAAGATATATGCATATTGAGATATGTATATATCTATATAGTTATATGTAAATATATACATGAATATATGTAATATATACATACATGCAGTATGTATACATACATAGGTATAATACATGCCATATATATGCAGAGAGAAAAAGACATATAGATGTGCAGAGATATATGTATAGAAGTATATACACATAGATATGTATGAATATATATATATATATATACACATATGTATGAAGAGTGACAGATATACATGTGTCTTATATAGAGATATATATGGAGAGAAAATGAGACTGATATAGGTATATATATGCAGAGAAATATAGAGAGATGATATATAAAGAATATATAATGATACATATATAAATACCTATATATCTATATAAAGATACACACATAGAGATATAGAAACATTTATATGTATGTGTATACAGATGGAGAATATATTATATGGAGAGATATAGAGATATATAGAGAGATATAAGGAGTGATACATAGTGATATATACAGAGATATACAAATACTAAAATATATACATACATAATATATGAAGAAAGAAATCTATATACAAAGATATAGTAGAGAGATGTATAGATATAGATGACAAATTATATAAATGTATATGTATAGAGAAATATAGATATACATAGATATATAGAGATAAATAGATATATATAGACACATAGAGAAATTATGTATCTCATGTAGCATTATAGATAGATATATACATAAAGAGAGATGATATATATGTAGATAGGGAGAGAATGAGATGTAAATAATATATGGAGATACAGATACTTATAAACTGAAATTATATATGAAGAGATATAGAGTGATATATAAATGTGTGTATATATATATAGATGTACATGTAGAAAAATACAGATATGTGTATATATATGGATATATGGAATCATATAGAGATATATAGGTGTAGATAATGTAAAGCAATATATATAGAAGCAACATATATCTATGAAGATATATATATGCACATAGAGACACAGTATCTGTATATCGATATATATAAACATAGAAATAGATATATACATATAGAGGTATATATAGGGAGAGTGACATTTATAGAGAAATGTATATACAAAGATAGAATCATACAGATACAAAAAGATAGGTATAAAAAGATATATAGAGACAGGAAGAGACAGACATACACATAGAGAAACACACAAAGATGTGTATATATATGGAGAGAGAGAGACATGTAGGGAACTATATAAAGGTATATATATATATATATATATAAATATAGTGATTATATGTCTGATATATATATATGTGTACACATATGGAGATATATATATATATAAAGAGAATGAGACAGATATAGAAATACATGGAGAGAATTATAGCTATATAGAGAAATAATATAGACAGATATGGAGAGAATGATATATGAATATATATAGAGATATGAATAATAATATATACATATAGAGAAAAATACATACGGATTTATAGAGAAAAATATGTACAGAGAGAAATATATATAGATATATAGATATATAGACAATGATAGACATAGCTATACAAAAATATATATGTAGATATAGAAATACAGAGAAATATATATGTAGAGACAAATATAGAAAAGGGATAATATAGACAGAGTCTTAATATATATAGCAATGTATAGAGATATACACATATATAGGTAGGAGATAGATATATATACGTATGTGTATACATATACTGAGGGAAATATATATGCAGGGAGAGACAGAGATAGATGTATATGTATACATATATGTATACAGACATACACATAGAAATAGAAACATATATAGAGAGATATGTATCTAGAGATACATATATAGAGACAGATACATATATATTTATATATAGATCTATGTACACATATAGAGATAAATACACATATAGACAGACCTATAGAAAGATATATACGTATCTACATATAGATATATACAGATATGAAAATATACACAGATATATATAGAGAGATAGAGGCATATAGATTTATATACAGAGATATATAATATTATATTTATATATGGAGAGATGTGGATAAATAAATGAATATATGTATATATAGATATACACAGAGATATAGATATATGTATAGATATAGAGACATACATAGATATATAACATACATTATATAGAGATATTTGTAGATATACATGTACATATAGAAAAGAGATATACAGATATAGATATACATAGATATATTGATACAGATATATATAGAAGAGCAATATATGTAAAGATATCATATAGATATATAGAAATATAGAACTATAGATATAAAGGTATATATAATATATATAGATATATCTTGAGATACATATAGGGAGATAAAGATACAGATGCATATATAGAAATCTATACATATATGTATATATAGTGATATATATATTTCAAGATATACATAGTTATATAGAAACATATATCTCTATTTACATATACATAGATGTACATAGACATATACATAAAGATACATATGGAGAGAAAGATACATATGCAGAGATATAGAGCCATACACAGATATATAAAGATATACACATACATATATGGAGATATATAATGAGAGAGATGTATAAAAATACATATATACATACAGATATAGACAGATACCTAAATGTATATATAAATATACATATAGATATATAGAGATAAATACATATAGATGTATATAAAGATGTAGATATATACACAGAGACAGATACATAGGTATATAGGGAAAGGTCATATTATGTATACAGAGAGATAGTTATTTATCAAGATATATAGTAATATGTATATGGAGAGACAGATATATACATATATAGACATACATAGTGAGATATATGTACAAAGATATATACACATATATATATAGATGAATATATGTCATATGCAGCTGTAAATATATTTAGGTATATATACAGATATACGTGGAAACAGAATGAAAGAGGGCTATACAGAGAAAAATATAGATACATAAATTGAGATAATATATAGAGATCAATATATAAAGATATCTATATATAAAAATATATATGTATATATAAAGATATATATAGAAAGAGAGAGATATATAGAGAGACAGACATATAGACATGTAGATATATAGAAATAGAAATAGATAACTGTCCATGGCTGTCTATATAAATGTATATTGATATATATCTATATATAGTTATAAATATACATGGAGAGACTTATATATGTATATATTGATATATATATAGGGAGATTTACACATAGATATATATATATGTATATTTATGTAAAGATATAGAATTAGAGGGATATATATATAGCGGGTTATATATAACACACATATACATATACAGAGATATAAGATATAGAAGAGGTGAGATACAGATAAATATATATATGGAGATATATAAAGAGATATAATTTATATGAGATAAATATCTAAAGATATAGATATATAGACATATAGATACAGGTATATATGGATATATATACAAAGGCACATATAAAGATATAGATATATATATTGAGATATATAATAGATACAAAAATATAGAGGGATGTTATATATATCATAGAGTTATAGATGCATATGTTTTATAGCTATATATAGACAGCAAGAAAGATATACACATACAGAGATACAGATATACATACAAAGAGATAATATAAATATAGTTATATAGGGAGTATAATACATGGAGATATCTACATACCTATATATATATAAAGAGGTATATGTATATATAATTAGATATAGAGAGATGTATAAAGATATGGATATATACATATATAGATATATGAATATATAGCTATATGTATAGATACACATATATAGAACGATACACAGAGAGATACATATATAGATATACAGATATGCATAGATATATACAGATATATACAGATATATGTAGATATAGAGATATATATCTACATGTGCAGATATAGAGAGATATATAGATTTATATAGAGAGATATATACATTTATGTGTATATACACAATACATATATAGACATATAGATGTATATAGATATACAGAATAATATGGAGAGAGTTATAAGTATATATATCAATATATATATATAAACAGAAATACATATAGAGATATATGTATCTATAAATGGATATAAAGATATATATGTAGAGACAAATTGATATATACATAATATAGATATACAGAGAGATATAGAAATATAAATATACAGATATAGGTAATTTAGCTATAGAGTGATATATGTATGTATAGATAGATACGTATTTATAGAGACACACACACAGAGATACAGAGATACAAAGAGATATATAGATATGTATATATCGAAATATAAATATATAGAGGCAGAGATCAATGGAACAGATTAGTAGATGCAGAAACAAGTCCGAACACACTCAGTCATATTTTCTTTACAAAGGGGCCAAATATCCGCACCGGAAGAAAGATAACCTCTTTAATAAATAATACTACAAAAACAGCCTTTCCACATGTCCGATTAAAACTAGACCCTTATCTTTCATCCTGCACTAAACTAAAATTGAAATGGATCAGAAATCTAAATATTGAAACAGAAACACTGTGTTGGAAGATAGAATAGGTAAAACTCTTGAAGGCGTCCGTGTAGACAAATGCTTTAGGAACAAAACCCCTATTGCCCAGGAGGTATTAAAAAGAATCAACAACTGAGATCTCATTGTATCAAGAAGCTTTTTGCACAGCAAAAGAAACCATGAACAGAGTGAAGAGACAACCCACAGATTTTTGCCAGCTGTTCCTCTGACAAAGGACTAATATATGGAATATATAAAGAACTAAAAAAAAAAAAATCAGAACCCCCCACATTTGAAGACCCAGTCCAAAAATGGGCATCTGAAATGAACAGACACATCTCTGATAAAGAAGCACAAAAGAAAAATAAACATATAAAAAAATGTTCAACATCACTGGTCATTCGAGAGATGCAAATTGAAACAACACTGACATTCCATCTCACTCCAGAAAGAATGGCTATTATCAAGAATTCAGCCAACAACAAATGCTGGAGGGGTTGTGGGGACAAAGAAACAACCTTCTCTGTGGTTGGTGGGAATGTAGACTGGTGCAATCACTGTGGAAAGCAGTGTGGTGATTCCTCAAAAAATAGGACTAGAGGTTCCATTTGACTGAGGTATTTTCCTTCTCGGCATCTTCCTGAAAGAATTAAAAGCATACCACAGTGATATATGCACACCTGTGTTTATAGTGGCACGGTTTGTAACAGCTAAGTCTTGGAAACAGCCCAAATGCCCATTAACCGATGAAAGGATAAAGAAGATGTGATTTTTTTATACAGTGAAGTACCACTCTGCAGTAAAAAACGATTAGTTTGAGACATTTCTCGTTAAATAGGTGCACCCTAACTCTAACCCTAAGTGAAATAAATCGGACACACGTTTGAATACCACATTGTTTCTCTGGCACGAGAAAGTGAATGTGTAAATAAGGACTAAAATGTATTATATTGGGAAAGGAAGAAATTCTTCACAAGGGAGAGGGGAGGGAGAAAAGAACAGAGGGACAAGAAAAAAATGGAAAAAAAATGGGAACAAAGTTTTTGTAAATAAGGAGGGGAAGGGGCTGGGGATTTAGCTCAGTGGTTAAAGTGCTTGCCTTGCAAGCACAAGGACCAGAGTTCGATCCCCAGCACCAAATAAAAAAAAAAAAAAAATAAGGAGGGGAAGATGGATTTAAGGGAGGGGAAGGGAATAGAACAAAAAAGAAGCAGAAAGATACATTATGTACAGACACAAATTCTCTGTAAGAAATTGCTATCATGTGTATCTAAAATGTACCACTAAAATAAAATTTTAAAAAATTTCTCCTTATAGCCCCAGATTGGAAATATCTCAGATGTCCTCCAAATGGTAAATGGATAGATAAAAGTTGTTATACAATGGAAAACTATTCAGCAATAAAAAGAATAAATTACTGATACATGGAAAACCATGCATGCATGAAGTATCCAAGGTGTAATGATTAAATCAGGAAGATTCTTTTAACCATTTATCATTTCTTTGTGTTAGGAAGTTTCAAACTTCTGTTAGTAAGGATGTTTGAAGTATCCAGGTTTTAAAAAAAAGTATTAGTTATACCAAGAATCAAGAAGACGTTGATCTAAAAGAAAAAGGCAATTGATACAGGGCAACACTGTTGTGAGAGTTTAAAAGAATTACTTTAAAATATTACTAATACTGTGTATATTTTATAGAAGAAATTTCATACAATAGTAGTTTGGGAAATTTCAAAATTAGTATATTACTGGATACACAAGTCCTTAATATCGAGTTTCTATTGTAGTTTAGGCAAGACAGTGCACTACTGTGGTCAGGAAAGTCACCTTCACTTATTTGCCCAAGAAAATAAAACACATGTCCACAAAATAGATATAAGGACATTTTCATAGTCGCTAAATCAGTCTGCTTTCTTTTCCCTGGAATAAAAATACCTACACCTGTAAGTTAGAGGAGGCGAGGTTAAAAAAAAAAAAAAAAAAGAATCATACTGGGAAATGAATGGCTCACATAAGGTAGAAGACAGAGCTATTGGAGAATAATGTTCAAGATCCAAGAGTGCAGAGTTCGAGAGTCATCAGGTACGGAAATATTTGTTAAATTAAATGAAATTTGGCCTAAATTTGCTTCTTTGAATTCCTATGTAGCAAACCCCAACACAGCATATGAGCAAGCCGAAAGCTCCGAGGTGTGTCTCCCGAGACACAGCTTAGTCTCCACCGAGTACAGCGGTCCAGCTTCGGCCGGTCACAGCGGCCGGCGACCACATCGCCGGACTCCGCGCATCGCACCACCCGACGGGGGCCGCCCAGCTCCAGCCGATCTGCGCTGTCGCTGCGTGTCGCCGCCTCGCTTCTTTCCTCTCTAGATACCGCCGGTCTCTGTTGCTGGCTGGAGCTCTCTGAACTTCTCCCGGTTCCCAGCGCTGTCCAGGTCACCAAACATTCCGTGCGCAAATGGACTCTGCTAAATTTGTCTGCAGTTTTCTTTTTAACATACTGAAATCAGTAAGGAGAACCGGAGTAGTTTTGAAAAGAGTGGCAGCGACTCTCTGGGGAAAACTGCCCGAGGGCTGGTGCACCCATCAGAGGGGGAGGGCAGGGGGACATCTGCTGGTATCAAAGTGTCAGTATGAGGACAGCTGGGGAAAGAGGGCGGCGCCCCTAAAGGGCCACGAAGCAGGAGAAAGGCCTTGCAGGCTGAGCGGTGTAGAGAGGAAGGCGACGAAAGTGACCCCATTTCACAGCCTGGCAGGGGGCAGCGTGCTGGGGGATAAAGTGAGCTTTCCATAAAGCGAAAACTAAAAAAATACTTCTTAAAATTGATTGAAGATGGAGGGTTTATTTTTCTTGTAATTCAATCAAATGCTTTTGGAGGACGGGTTGTGTAGTTTGGAAGTGAGAAAGCAAAGCTGGACGACGCACGCAGGCGCAGAGCCTGGGAGGAAGGGGGGCAGTGTGAGCTCAGTCTTTACCCGGATAAATAGGAACTGTGACTTCCCTTCTGACATAAGTCTTCTCAAAGGAGCGTGCTTCATTATAAGACAGTAAAATTTCGCATGAGTGCAAAGACTTGCACATGAGGTGTGCAAAGTTCTTATAAGTAATTTTTATAAGAAACAGTACCGCGTTCCTAATTAATGATGCTCTTAAAGGACACAGACGGTTCTATCCATTAAAATTACAAACGTGTGCACGTGCGTGCACGCATACACACACACACACACACACGCACTCTCTCTCCAAGTATGACAGGAAAAAATCATATAACTCCCTAAACTGCACTTTCAATTTGTAATTTAAAAATGTGGAAACTGAGATTGAGTGGCATAACCAAATTTTTAAAGCGGTAATTTTTCGAAAACTTTTAAACAGAAGAATATGTTCCTTTATTGAATTGAGCCCAATTTTCCACTCTGTTTGGAGCACGTGATATAATTATGTGGTAAGGTGCTTAGGTCTATAATAAAAAAGATCCCCACATTTTACATTTTAAAATCAAGTAACAATTAAGCTGTGAATTTCATGCTACTATCACCTCTCCTATAATTGCCAGACAATTTTCAGGCCATAAATAACCCTACAATTACTTAATGGTTTTTTATGGTCTGTAGTCTGCATGGCAACAATTACATTATTACAGAATAATTACATGAATTACTTTATTTGTAACTGCTATAAAAAAGTCATTATTCTCCCACTTTATTCAAAGCACAAAGACGAAATACAATACTGTAAGTGTGATGCCGAGTATTGAATCCATTGTTCAGAAGTTAAACCTCCAGGCATTATCACATATTTGAAGAAACACATATATGAGGCTCCGTGGGGAATTTGTCAAATGTTCTTTTAGAGCATGTTTGGTAAAACAGGAGAAAGAAAATTTCTTAATTCATTTTATTATGATTTTCCTGTGTGTATCCCTTGGCAAGCAGGCTCTGTAAAAGCATTAAATGGTATGAATATGGTTTTAAAACTAAAATTAGAAACTTTGCATGACAATAAATAGGCTCTCAACAGCTACATTTAAAAGACTTGTGCAGTAATTTCACTGAAACCCAGGGATATTCAGATAAGGCTAAAAATTACAATTTTTGAATTAATTCTATCAGAATCATGGGTTTAAATAATTATCACGATTTTCAGGAATCTAAGATTTCATTCCAATTGGAGGTATAATCAGTCAAATAATTAAGATTCATTTGGAAATGCTATTGTTTTTATCTTTCCCAAGTAGTCATATCCCTGGCACAATAACACCTCGTAGTTGATGACTGCTTCTGTTTGGGAACAACTTGTTTAGTGAACAGAAGTATTCAGAAAATTTGCTTCTGTTTGTGAACCCCACACCAGGCAAGGAACACAACTTGGCACACACCTTCCCCCGAATGGTGGAATGAATTAACTTGTGAACTGAGGTACCTCTGTATCATAATTCCTTCATCTATCACACAGCCATAGCAAGAGCATCATTCTGATTTAACTTACATTTACAACTCCATTTGGCTGTCTCTATGCACATCATTATGTGGTCAATGAGACCACAAAGCGATTCACCCATTTATGTGTGCGTGCGTGTGTCTGTGTGTCTTGTGTGTGTGTCTGTTGTACGTGATCATTCAAAAAAATCCACATCTTCATAAAATGTTACAAACTACAACTTGGTCTTTTGGAACCAAAATCACTCATTAGTAACCCCAGCAAAAGCCCGTATGTTCATGTACCTACGTGTTCATTCCCTCAGAGTACTGAAAGTTACATTGCTGCTGGTCTTGGAGGGGACTGAGTGCCTGCATTCTGCACACTGTCACCTGGACAATGACTAATTTACTTTCCTTCCACACTTTTCTCATCAACCTCTTCTTCTTCTCTTGGATAGTCAGAGTGTGAGTTTGTCCTGGAATGCTTGCAATAAATTCACACTGAAATCTAACGTTCTCAGTAGCTGCCGAGTGATCTTCTATAGTCCAAAAGCTACACAAGGATCTGAAGCTAGATTCCGGAAGACAGAGGGGATTTTTCTAAGTTTCCAGAGAGTGACTCTGATAGCCCTTTGTGCTGGTTTTCCAAATCTTCTTCCTGCTCAGGTTTTCATCGAGTCCTGCTCCTGTTAACAGCTCTGCTGAGGATAGGGTAGCCGCATGGACTTGGTCTCTACAAATCTGGCAGATACCTGTCACTCACTAGTTCCATTGAGGACCCACCTCCATGTGGGGTGGTGGGAGCTGCTGCTGTGTGGGAAAGAGGGTTTCTGGAGATGTGGCTGAGAGGAGAAACAAGAGCACAGATGTTGACAGATACCAAAGGTTAGCTGGGTCTGGTGACTCACAGCTGTAATCTCAGCACTTGGGGGGCTGAGGTAAGGAGGATCGCCTCAAGTTCAAGGCCAGTGTGGGCTACATAGTGAGTTCAAGGCCAGGCTAAACTACATAGGAGACCCTGGCTCAAAAAAACAAAAACAGCAATCACAACAACAACCACAACAACAACAACAACAACCACATAGCCAAAGCTTATTTTTTATCGAGAGATCCTTTGCAGCAAGTCAGGTTCTTATTAAGTCATTCCTATCTTTTAGGTTATGAAGAATGTTTATTTGATGAGATTTTAGCAATCAAGGCTCTCTAGGGAGACAGAAGCAATAATATGTATACACACAGACCCACATAAAGAAAAACAAGACAGGAAGACAAGGGAATGGAAAGGAAAGAAACCAGAAATCTACCCGGTGGAAGACAACTGTACTAGGTATTGAAACAAATTCTGAATTTTAGAGACTGGGGCTCAAATATCACTTTTGTACCTAGAACTGTTGCCTTAGAAAAGTTCTTCGAAGCTCAGTCTAATCACTTGCAATAAAGCAAGAGAGGAGGGCATGTCAAAGAGGCCAGATAATAGGGCATGACCTGTGAATCACAGAGAGTTGTACAGTCACCGCCAGGGTGTGTGAGAAGAGCCATTTCCAAGAGGATGTAAAAGATGGCGGCCACGGAGGCCATGGCCACTCCCTTCTTGAGCTTGGCGTGGCTTTGCGTGCAAGGTGTATCTTCTCTTCAGAGCACTTCTTCCTGAATACTTCTTTTCCTTCTTTATCTTATTTTACCTTTCTTTTTTTAACCTTAAATAAATGTTACATTTCTACGCTCATCAGTTGTCATGCCCAATTTTCTCAACAGGACAGCAAGAACCTGGGAAGGATCTCCAGCTACTATACCTTCCGGTAGGAGTAACTCAAGGTTGAAAATCTACTAGTATTGTTTTCAGTATTTTCTGCAGTAAATATGGAAGTTTTCACGTAATATAGTCACCAAATAAAAGATAGTTTAATGTGAGTTACTTAAGAAGCAGCAGCAGATTTTGCAAAATATGAAGCTTGGGAGTCATGTGGCAAAGTCAGAAAAAATGGCATCTTTGTTCTTTTTTATTACTTTTGTTGACATGTGTTTGTGATAGATATTATAAGCATTCATTGTGGGGAACTGGTATTTTTACATCTCATGTCTTGATCTTGTCTGATTTCCCTTCTCTCCCTCTCCCTCCCATCTTTACACGTGCCCAGATCACCTTACTCATGAGACGGTCTTTTTTGCTGTTTGAAAGATCTGCATTCTTGGGAACAGGCCACATCCCCTGACAATACGATGTCCTATAAGTTGTTAAGAATGTTACCATGTCCCACAGCTACTTCTGATGTATGGCTGCAATAATATGTACCAGTTTTAAAATCTGGCTTTATTCTGGACGCTGAGCATTTATTATTAATAATCCTTACAGCCAAGCAATAAGACAGGCACTCTTAATTTAAAATAGGCAAAATGTGTGGTCTCCCAGAGGTTAAACACTCATCCTATCTCAGACAGATGTACAAAGCTGAGGTCTCCTTCTGGGTCTGTGTAACCTCAAACAACTTGCCACATTTAATTCCACTTAACATTCTCCAGTGATTAAATTCAACACATAATTCAGAGATAGGATTATAAAGTTGTCCAGAAAGGGACGCAGAAAATAAACACCGACCTCTCAGTGCATAGAGAATATCGATTATTGAGGATGCCGTTTTATGCCTTCAGATGAGCTGTTATTTATACACACAGATGTTTCCTCCACATCAAAGAGACTGCAGATAATATATCCTAATTTCTGTAGTCCTTTGTATCACAGTTCTGCAGGATGGTGTGGTTAGCAGAATTCACAATACATTTGTTTTTAAGTATATAATTTAAGGATAAGGGTTCAAATTAAGATATTCCTGTAATAAAGTTACCCTTTATCGACTAGATTTCAGGAATTATTTGATCCCGCAAAAGCTTAAAAATCCGAACTCAATGTTTTACACTTGCACTTCTGAATGAATAGAATAATAGCTGGTGTGTAGTAATAAACACTTATACAAAATATATGGGGATTTCTTTTCCCACTTCTTTTTTATCCTTGCTATGCAACTGAATTTCTAAGTAGAGTTTGTGAATTATTTGCATTTTGGAGCAAATACTTTCTCTGTATTTTACAGTAAACTTCTACTCATTTTCTTTTACAGCTAAAAAAATAATTTTTGTAAATTCTTGTGCTATTCTTTTCCACATTCATTTTCAAAACAAAACAAAACTAAACAAAAACAGCCAAAAAGAAATAATAAGCACTGAGAAGCAGATAGGGAAGGGTCTCAGTTCCATTCTTGACTCAAGAGACTCTAAGATCGAACATTGCCATTCGTAGACTTTGGAAACAAAAATATTTTAGTTACAAAGATAAAAACTCACATAGGCAACTTGCACCCACTGAGTCTCTTGAATTCAGTTTTCTCTAATGTTCTATGGATTGGAGATTTCTTTTTATTTTCTTAAAAACTGAATCATGAAATGTAGAGGATGTTTTGCATTTTATTCGACTCTTCCAACGTATTTCTCTTGAAGTGCTTACACATTATCTGGTCTGTCATCATGGTAAAATAGACTTCCCTTGTCAGAACTGATCTCCTCTATCCTACCCATGTCCTGTCCAAGCTGCACTCCGGGTTCCACTGTGCACTGTGAAATCCAGACACGCGATGTCTACACCAACCTCTAAAACACATGTCTGCACAGAGCCAATGTGCTATAGTGAAAAAGCATGATCCGGGTAACAAATGGGGTGGTTTTACATTTGTCTGGAATAAATTCAGGTTTCGCCAATCTCTTGGGGTAATTATTAAAGACATCTCCTTTTCAAATGTATTTCTATTTGGATAAAAAACTATACATCCTATTCTTAGAGAACACCTCTTATTGTAATTGTGATAGTTTAATTCAAGCAACATTTTCTAGAAAAAAGAAAAATTTGTAAGGCGCTAGGTGGTTTCATTTCTCTGAACAAGTCACACTCGACCTCGGCATGTGTTTCCACAATGAGGATTTCACTAGAAAGAATGAATGACGATTCACTGTGTGGATTATGTAATAATTATACAATGACTTATTCTGGTAGGAATAATCAACCATATTTTATGCTCTGTAATAAAGAAATACGTTTTTAAAAAAAGACACGGGCACATTTGCCATCAAAGTGCACATTTGTCACATTTGTTTTCATGAGCCACATTATTTACAGGTCTTTGGCTCCATATTACTTTAAAAAGCAGAGAATTAGTTAGCAGTCTGGAGCAGTCACAGCTGGCAAGAAGAACCTGAACTCTGGATAAGACGATGATGTCATTAGAGGTCTACTGAGAGAAAGATGCAGTGAGCATAATAGGTCCTTTGGATGCTTCTGCTGATAATTCTAGCAATGACATATATCAAGGTCAACAAAGAGAAGACATGCTGCTTCCTCAGGATTAAATGGAGCATAATTCATCCAATACATCACAATGACAAGGGCATCCCGGGCCAAAATTATCTGTCCTGGAGAGAAACTGGGGATATTTGTCTTTATTTGCTTATTTGTTGATGACTTTATCTTATCCTTTGGTCAGCACAGAGTTATAATACAGAGTTGAATTTGGAAAACTAACAGTTCATGTCATTAGCCATACGAGCAACTATGATGTACTAGAGATGGATGCTAATTGAATAAAACCCGAGTCTTTTGAGCATGTGGAACTCATTGTGTTCCCACTACCGTTATTGAAAATCACTGACTGACTCTCTGCCACCTTCAGGTAGAGAGATGTCTTTAGCAGGACCAGAACCTGACACAAATCTGTATTAGACATTTCACAAAACTTGTATCAGAATCCCTTGTAGAGAAAAATATTCTTATCATATCACTATTTTATGATTAAGAATTTGAAACTGGCAGGTATAAATATTTTTCTATGTTTACCTACCTGGTGAGGCTATGCTGGTACTAATTTGTACTAATAAAAACCCTATGTCTAACAATTTGTGTTCTTTGGGAAATCTCTATAAGGGAGACATAAAATATGATTTATAGATAGTCCCTCAAGTAAGTTATAAATAAGGAATCTATGAGATAACACTCATCTCTGTGTTATGATCTGCTCATCGCCTGCAAGACGGGGTGTGGTTACAAGAATATCGAACTCTAATCTAGTTGGAAAAGGACTGTAATGAAAATTGGACTTCTGTAATTCCTGAAATTTTGTAAAAATGCATTGCTATTTGATAAGGAAAACAATAGATTTGTTTATTCTTTCGTATTATTTTAACTACATTTTGTTCACATATTTCCTAACAGCATCTTCATAGCAAAAAAATTAATTTTCTTTGTATATTATGAGAAATAGAAAATCCATCATTTCCTCTAGCGCAATTAGTGGGTATTTGTATCTTTCTATGACACTTTAGTAAATGTTCTTCTGGCCACATTTTTCTGTTATTGGTAGCATCATGGTAAGACGCATTAGAATGTATAAAACATGAGTGATTGTTTACAGTATTATTATAGCTTTCTTACCACCACAAGGATGCTAATTCTATGTGGTCCAATTATTGTCAGAAAGAAATTAATGTGAAGTGCTTTGTAATGGCCAGGTCTGCATTAGATAGAGTGTTCCTGAGAGGGCAGAAGTCATATTGTCATTAGGTATTAAATACATCCTGTGCTTAGGATGATGTTCTCTACACACACTCAGGAAGAGGGCTTTGAGAACTGCTTCAAAAAGTAGAAGAATGATAGAACAAATGTGTTCAAAGGGGGGGGATACTTTGAAGATGATTTATAGCAATGTGTCTCCTTCTGTAATAATTTTTAAAAATTTAATCTTTCACAGTATCTTTTGATCCCATCTCATACTTGTACCTCTTTTTGGATCTAATTATGATAATTAGGTTATGATAATTGCCAAATTTTATAAAGATAGTAAGTGTAATTTCTTGCTTATGGGCTCTCTTAATTCTTTCTAGCAATTTACTCCTGTGAGTACTGTTCAATTAGTAATCTTGGAACTGGAATATAGGGAGAGGAGGAATTGGCTTTCTTCAGTGAGTAATAGGTGCTAAAATACCTGGCAAAGTGCATGTACATCTTTGGATATCTAAACCAATCACCTTGCCTGTTTTTAAGGCAGAGACTATGACTATTAGCTGCCTGTGAGACGACTTGGCAAAGGATCAGAGACTTCTGAGCTCATGAGTAAAGTTATATTCATTTCCCAGAAAAATGATCATATACATGAAACCTAACATAGTTTTGTGGTGCACTGGAGTCCTCAGGTCCATTAATGGCTTTAAGCAAGAACTTCTGCTTTAATACTGAAGTAAAGGAGTAAAAAATGAAGCACTAAGGCATTCCACATAGCTGGCTCTTCCCTACATTAATTCCTTGTCAGACATATCACAGTATATTCTCAGATAAATATATTTTCATTAAAACATTGCAACTACAACCAGGAAAATTAAAGGAAATGAAAGTACTCATCATTTCTCAACTATTTTTTCACTCTATGATGTCTGCCAGCAAACATCAGATGAACATTTTATAATTAATTCTGAAGGTTTTCATAGGACGTATCTCCATTCTCTGCTTGCTTCATGGCTAAATCATTTACTTGGCTCCTTTCTTGAGTATTTTTAAAAGAAATCTTCCAAGTACATCTAACAGAAATCTGAAAAAAAACACTGTCATCTGATACTTGCCTAACTTTCGTCCCTAATGTTATGTACAAGTACCAATTCCCAACAATGACAGTATCATTATATACTGCAAACATGTGCTAGTAAAAGTCAAAATAAATAAATGAACATAAACAATACAAGGGTGATAACATTTAGAGAAGACAACCTATGCGATTACCACCTACGAGCTCATGTTCCTGCCCTATCAGCTGTTTCATCTGTAAGACTGGCAGGACCACAGTAAATAGGAATTGATCTAGGTTCTAAAAGGGACCCATTCCCCTTACCGGTGAGTGATGCAGGAGATTTGTGTGTTTGTGTATATGTGTATGTGTGTGTGTTTGTGTGTGTGTGATTAAATGAGATGCATGGGAGGAATCATCTCCCTCCTTCCCTTGTTTCCTTCCTCTATCTCTCCTTTCTCTTCACTCCTTCCTCTGTCCTTCCTTCCTTCCTTCCCTCAGCTAGTTAATGTGTCTTCCCTTGACACCTGGAATTGTGATAGGCTTCTTTCTCCCACGACATAAGAGACACTAAGGAGAACAAACAGAAAACAGTAGAGCAGAAAAATAAAAAGACTCTAAGTATTTGTTATTTCACTAGCCTACCCAATTAACCAGTCCAGGCACTATTCTACTACTGAAATTGTTGAAATGAGACACAGTAAGTCGTTATTTCACGTACAGACCATTTTGACACTGGGTTTTTCTCTTATTCGCTGCCCGTATCCATCCTAATAAAAGCTCCCTCACTGACTTTAGACAAAGGTCTGAATTCCTCAGAGATGACCAGCGAACTTTACTGACTCTGTAATAGCTACCAGTTGCTCTCTGTTGGTGGTTTATGTACTTGGCTGAACAGATTCCCTGCTCGGTAGGTAAGAACATGAAATGACTTTGCTTGAAGCCAAAAATTGACATCAAAGATATCATCACCTACTATGACATTTTTGAAGCCTTCGTTTCTCTTTAGAGCGAGTAGTAAAAAATTCTTTCTGAAGGAGATAATCATGGTCATAATGGATGGCAATTCCAACGTCTGAGCTAGCCATTGACGTGTGCAGAAAGTTATAATCAAGTGATCCCTCTTGTTGGTAGTTTGATAGAGTTTCCAATATCCCTATTATGATGGATTTACCACACGTGTGATTAAAGCTTCCCAAAAGAGGCAGGAAATGTTTTAGATCAAATGCTTACATTACCAAAAGTGCAATATAACCAAAAAAGTGCCCTGCATAATAAGATTAAGATTGCTAGCAGCCTGTCTCTGTTTCCTGCTTCATATTATGCGATTACCCTTCCGAGCCTTAATTCCTGCTTATATAATACAAGAATTTCTGATTTATCTCAGACTCCTTTATGCCTTTCCAAAAGGTTATGTGTATTCATTTAACATTTTGTACTATAACACTTTATAACAAAGTGCACCAGTTAAGTGTATTTTTGAGATACTAACTTTTACCAATTAATGCTTAGGCCGTTTCGAATTTGGTAAGAAATAGTTAACAGGGTTGTTGGCCATTATGAAAGTTTTGAAATCATTGTTACCTTTTTCAGATGTTACATACCACAGAAATATAGCTTGTCATTTGGCAACTATTTGCCTTTATAGATTTGTTTACCTTAAAATATGGAATCCTTTGTTTTTGGTCTATGTCTCTCCTACCGCCACACAATGCTTTGCTACCTAGCTATTAGTTGTTCTTACTGTCATTTAGTATCAATTAATGTGTTCTGAAAAGTTTTCAATTTTATGGGATGGGAAAATAAATAATGTGACATATTAAAATCATGTGCACACAGGCAATATTTTAGAAAGATCACAAAGTTCATTGAAGGCTTTTCGGAGGCCTTTCTAGAATACTGCCTGTTACTTGCCCGTATGGGGTGGTGGTGGTGGGCGTGATCTCCCAATCGATTCTGTAACTTTCTCTTAGGAATTAATGAGAGAGCATATCAGGGCTCAGCAAATATTCTTTGAAGAAACCAAAAGCAATACTCCTTAGAGTACATTCTGTTCTATTTTCTTAAAAGTGTCCAAATTTGGCATCCTAACCCTTTTTAAGTACACAGTAGACAGGAGTAACTATACGACGTTTGTTGGTCTACATTTCTCAGAAAATTTTCACCTTGCAAAACTGAAATTTTAGACCTATTAAAAAAAATCTCCCAGGGCTGGGGATTTAGCTCAGCGGTTAGACTGCTTGTTTTGTAAGCACAAGGCCCTGAGTTCGATCCTCAGCACCAAAAAAATAAATAAATAAATACATAAAAAATAAAAAATAAAAAAAAAATTAAAACTGCTCCCTTCCCCTATTGCAGCCCTTCGCGTAAGTGGAATCACTCAGTGTTTGCCTTCTTGGGACTGCCTTATGTCATGTAACATAATGATCTCGGCTTCATCCCTGCTGGACTGCACAACAGGGTATTCTTCCTGCTCACAGTGGAATAATATTCTATTGTGTGTATATATGTACTTACAGTTCATCCTTCCATAGATCCTCACAATTATTAATGAATGATTAATCATTTAGATTAATGATTAAGAATAACACTAGTATGTGTATCTTTTCAAAACACTACTATTTGTTCTTTTGGATAAATACCCAGAAATGAGATTGCTAAATCACATGCTGTTTTCCTTTTTAAATTTTTGTGGGTGTTTCACAAGGTGTTCTAGACTGGTGAAATATTTTACCTCTTCACCAACAGTGCAAAAGGACTCCCAAATTCTCCACATATTTGATCTTTATCTGTTTTTCCAGTGGCCTTTTAAGAGCTTTGAAGAGTTCTCTCATTTGGGGTTTTTATTTGCATTCCCTGATGATTAGTGATATTAAGTATCTTACCAGATTCTTCTTTGGAGAAACATACATTAAAGTCCTTTGCCCATATTTTAATCAGATAATTTGCTTTCTGGTTGTTGAGCGATGTACATATTCTAGGAAATTTATTTCAGTCAGTTTGGGAAAGCCAAAAATACTATAAATTTACAATGTGTTGATTTCATCATATTGTTGGGTCTATGTAACAATTCTATTAGCAATCACTCTCAAAATTAAAGTATCATACAGGTGTATAAAGATACAGATAAATGTACGCAATGGAAAATTTAAAAATAAAAACATAGCTAATATATGAAAATATTTTACTATTTATTCGTAGTCTTTAATCAGTATCTTAGTCTTATTTGTTTCTGTTGCCATGTTACTATTTTTCTCAAACGACTTTTAACATCGTCTTATTCCTTTTAATTGTTTCAGCATAAGTTTCTGGAAACTTCAAGGTCATGCTAATCACCATATAATGAATTTTGTGATACTTTCAACTGACTGCCTAATATAGACCTTCAGTTAAAAATTAGTTCTCTTTCTACACAAAGAAGCCAAGAAATATCAGCAAATTCTGCTAAATGATGATTATTCCATATTCTACTATTATCCATACAGCTCTTTTATAAATAATTCATATCAAGTTTTTTTATAGGTGTTTCTGTCTCCATTTTAAGTAACTCCTTCTAAGAAAAATCTCATCAAACCGCTGTAGTTGTACCTTATTGTTAGAGTCCATAATTAAACACTGCAAAAATGTAAACCCAAATGTCATCTCATTATTGTACAGAACATGTATTTATTCAATTAAAAATGAGAGTTCAGACTAATGTCTCCTCTCCAAATTGAAATATTCCAAATCTTGAACATAGAAGTTCAAAATCATTCAATCTTGTACACTAATTGAGTTCTCTTCTTTTTACCAACAAGCTTTTGTCATTGAATTTGTTGATTTCTACCCTTGCTTTTGTAATGAACAACCTCAGGGACTTCAACGTTGTAAGCTTTGTCCTCAGTTTTGCAATTTGCAAAATGCTTCAGAGTTTAGAGTCTTCTGTGTGTCTCTTTTACATTAAAACTTTTAAAATTTCTAACTGAGATGGAAGAAAATGTAACCAGAATTAATAAGACCTGTTTAGAAAAATGTTAATGATTATAGAACACTTAAGGGAATATAAAAAGTGATCTTTCAAAGGTATACGCTTTCTTAAAATGTAATTGATGATGGTAGCGATGGCAGAAAGATGAATTCTTTCATGGTGAAAACTGTGTGGGAAGAGGCCTCCTTAACATTTCTTTGTCGCAACGATTTATTGTTTAGGTACTGTAACATTGTGTGTGCATGTTGTATGTTTGTGTGTGTGCGAGAAAGAGAGACAAAGAGGAGAGAGAGAAAGAAAGAGAGAAAAAGAGGGAGACAAATTGTTAACTTTTCCTCAGTGGTACCTAATACCAGACAAACACAACTTTCAATTTGTTTTAATTCATTTAGCTGATTAGTATATGGATGTAGTACATGTTTACATTCCTTGTTGACAGTTGGTACCTGTAAGTAACACATCTTAATTCCTTTTTCATCTTCTTTCCATTCCCTCTCTTTAAAAATCATTAATATTATAGAATGCATTCTAAAATATGGTAATAGAACAAAACGGTTAATTGTAATTTACTTGTACAGAAAGAGCCATGTCCTTTTCTGTTTATCTGTTGCAGGACTCCTTAGCTTTACTTTTCACACAGGTTACATCTGTCCTATAATTTCCAGCAGTATCCATGCAAGTGTCCAACCACAGATCTGACTGAACTAGTACATTTCACACTTAGTAGAAGGCTGGTACAGTAAGTACCTTGTAAGGACATAAGTACCTACCATCTCTTTTACTGTCATTCAAAATCTGGAAGAAGTTGGTGGTCTCTGGTTGCATTTGTTTGAATACTCCTTCAGGATGTTTTACTTATTTTGAAGTGTTAGTATTATTTTTTGTGTGCTGGTCATCAAACCCAGGGCCCCTTAGCACACGCAAAGCAGGTGCCCTGTAACTAAGCTCCATCCCCAGGCTCCAGGGTGTACTTTAAAGGGAGGTCAGAATTACGACTAGAAATGCCGTGGAAGAGACTCCCAAACACCGTGCACCTTTCTGATTGATTTGTATGTTAAATAAGCGCTTTGTTTTTTTACTGTGGCGTTACTAAAATTATGACACAATGTAGAATAAAAGCACCAAATGTAGACTCACTTATTTTCATGCAACTATTAATAAAATAACTTTGTGGGGAGATTCAGGACAAATCATAGATGTGATGAGTCTCCATATGAGACAGAAGCTTGGATTTCTATGGGTCCGGCAGAATGCAAGGCATTTTCTCTCAGTGTATGGAAGAGCTGAGAGTTCTCAGAAAGCAGAAAGAATCCAATATTCTAAGAGCTGGGTATTCCATGCTAAGCCTTAATCTTGCAAGAAATGGTAAGCCACAGCTCCTTTTAAAGTCATTTTCACTATCTTATAATTATACACATAAATGCATTAAGCTTGGGAAATAGCTTTAGCGGAGAATTCAAAAAATAAAGAAAAAACAAATCAGAAGTCTAGGCACTTGAAAGCCTATCCAGGCAGCCCCAGGCATAAAACACATTGACATTCAAATTGTTGGTGATAGAAAGGATGCAGACTCTGACCCCCATTACACACAACCCTTAAAATGTTCTCTGCCTCATTGTTGAACGTGGACTCTGTCATTTCAAATACAGCGGCACTTTCATTATCTAGTTTTAGAAACCTGGGGACAGAAAAGAGAGAGACAGGAATGGGTCCGGCTTTTTATCAGACTCAAATTATTAGTTCCTCTTGAGAAGTAAACCTGAAACAGCTCGGTGCTTTCTTTCAATGATGACCAAGTTTATATGGGATACTATTCACTTGTTTCTTCCATTTCTTCTTGGGACCCAGAGGGAAATAATTTATTCCATTCAGAAAAGGTAGGAGAAATAGTATATATAATCATACACATTTTATCCAATTCAATAGGGAAAAGATGAATACAGAATATTTTAAATGAGAATTTTGGTGTTACTTCAACGTGGAATGGTGCCAAGTAAATGGGTTTGGAATTCAGAGACGCCTCAAACTGTGAAGCACTTAAAAATCTGCGTATCTGTGAAGAATGTCTGCCATGGAAGTTGTTGAAAATTCTATCTAAGATGCACAATCAGCATAATGTTGAACATATAAGAGTTACTCAAGAAATTCGAGCTCACTTTCCATCTTAATGAATGTACCTCTCCATTTCTGACTGTTTTCTCCCACAAAATGACCAGGCTCATTTTTTTTTTTAATTGCAGGTATACAGTGTGAAGGTTTGATAGGCATATTGTAGTGAAATCATTGTCATCATCAAGCAAGTGAACCAAAGTAACCTGTGGCAATGTGTTAATACGTAACCTACATTAATATTTTAACTAATCTACATTAGCCTGGCTTAATAACTTATTAACATAACCTTCTATAGTTAAGATGTTTTTGGTAAGAACACCTGAAATCTACACGGCAAATTTTCTGGAATCTTGCTTTTAAGTTTAAATATTAACATTTGCCTTCAAATTCATTGTTTATTTTAATGGGCAGACACAGCTGTGTATATTTATTATGTACGTGATGTTTTGAGGCATATACATACACATTGTTCAGTGGTGAAATCTAGTGAAGTAAAATATGTATTACTTTCTAAAGCTACAATATTTGTGACGAGAATATTCAGCACTCAGCATTTTCAAGAATGCAATGTGTCACCATTTACTGTGACACCGTGCTGTACAGACACTTGTTAGATTTATTCCTCCTAAATTCTGTTGTCTTTGACCAACATTCCCTCAACTGCCTTCAGGTCTCAATCACTCCATTCTACTGTCTGGTCCTAGTGGATCCACTTTTATAAGCTCCGTCTATGAGTGAGGTCGTGTGGTATTTGCCCTTCTCTCTCTGGTTTATTTAACGGAACATCCTCTAAGTTCATATGTGTTGAAAATGGCACAATCCCCTTTTATTACTACATGGTATCCCATTATGTAGCCAGTTTTTTGGGTTTTTTGTTTTGTTTGTTTTGTTTTGTTTTGTTTTTTTTTTGTTTAGTGATTCAGATTGAACACAGGGATGTCATACATCTCTACCTCCAAACTGTATTTGTTTTATTTTGAAACAATGTCTTCCTTAGTTGCTAAATTTCCCAGGCTGGCTCCGATTTGTAATCCTCCTGCCCCAGCCTCACAGAATGCTAGGGTGATGGGCATACACCGTGTCTGGCTTTAGACCATATTCTTTTCCTCACTTAGGTTAATTCAACATCCGGGTATTGTGAACAGTGCCAAAATAAACATGATTTGCAGATATCGCTTTGACATGTTGATTTCCTTTCTTTGGGATATGTAAGAGTAGTGTGGTTTCTGGTTTCCATGGCTGTTCTATTTTTATTATTTTGAGGAATTTGTATACGTTTTCCATAATATGTATACTGATTAACATTCCTGCCAAAAGTATATGAGAGTTCTTTTTCTCCGCATTCTTGCCAACATTTATTATCCCTATCTTTTTGAGAATAACCATTCTAATAGGAGTAAGGTGAAACATTATTATGGTTTTAATTTCCAATTCTTGGGTAACTAGTTATGTGGAATATATTTTTATTGTCTTTATTGAGAAGCAGCAATTCATTTATTTTGTCCCTTTAAAAAGTGGATTATTTTCCAGGAAAATATGGAAAATTATGCATAAACCTGCTGTAAATAGGGAGGGAGGGAACAGAGGGGAGGGGTGGGGAAGAAGGGGGAGAACCAAGATGCATCATGTACAGGTACAAAATAAATGTGATGAATGTGACCATTATATGTAAAATGTACCAATATATGTTGTTGGCTTAAAATTTAAAAAAAAAAAGTGGATTATTTGTTAAAATTTATATTTTGAGAGATAAATCAAAAGACAGCTAATAACAGTCATCACTGTGTTATTATACCGACAGGAAAGAAAAGATTAAAGCCAAATATGATGGGAAGCTTGCTTAAATGATGGTATACCTATAAATTGGGTATTAAATAATATATTCCTAATAGTAATATCAATTAGTGAAGGGTATATATTAAGACATCTAAGTAAAGACAGCAACATATATGTGTGTATCTTTATATGTATCTTACTATCCCTTTCAATCTCCTTTTCAGACTACTGTAGTTTTCAATGTAAAGATTTTTTACTTGCTTTGTTAGATTGATTCCTAAATATTTCATTTTTTTCCCCAGCACTACAGTGGACAGTGTGGCTTCCCTATTCTCTCTCTCTGTGACTGTTATTTGTATACAGAAATGCTGTTGATTTTTGACTGCTGACTTTGTATCCAGCTACACAACTGAATTTAGGTGTTACATCTAGAGGTCTTTTGGTGGAGTTTTTGGTGTCTTCTACATACAGTATCATGTCATCTGCAAATAATGGTAATTTAACTTCTTCCTCCTATCTTTATTGTTTTTATTTCTTTGTCTTGCCTAATTGCCTAATTGCTCCTGTTTCCAGGACCATACTGAATAAGAGTGATGGTAGTGGACATCCTTGTCTGGTTACTGATTTTAGAGCAAAAGCTTTCAGTTTTTACCATTGAGTATAATGTTGGCCATTGGTTTGTCACAGATGGCTTTTATCGGATTGAGATATAGACCATCTATTCCTAATTTCTGTAGGTTTTTTTTTTTATCATGAATGGATGTTGGATTTTGTCAAATGCTTTTTGTGCATCTACTGAGATGATAATGTGATTTTTGACCTTGACTCTGCAGATATGGTGTATTATATTTATTGATTTGTGTATATTGAACCATTTCTGCATTGGATGAACCCTACTTGGCCATAGGGTATAATACTCTTGATGATTTTTTGCATTCTGCTTGCCAGTATTTTACTGAGAATTTGTGTGTCTATGTTCATTAGGGAAATTGGCCTGTAGTTCTCTTTTTTGGTTGGATTCTTTTCTGGTTTTGGTATCAGGGTAATGCTTGCTTCCTGGAATGATTTTGGGAGTACTGTTTCCCTTTAAATTTCATTAAAGAGTTTGAAGAGTAGTGGCATTAGATCTTCTCTAAATTCTTTGTAGAAAATGGAAAGATATCCTTTGTTCTCAGGTAGGAAGAACCAACATAGTGAAAATGGCCATACGTCCTAAATTACTGTACATAGCCAGTCAAAATACCAATAGCATACTTCACAGAATTAGAGAAAGCAATAATAAAACTCATCCAGAAACAGAAGAGACCAATAGCAAAAACAATTCTGGGCAACATGGGCAAGGCAGGGGGCATCACAATCCCCAAATTGAAATTACACTATGAAGCTACTGTGATAAAAACAGCATGGCACTGGCAAAAAAAAACCCCAGACCTGCAGATCAATGGAACAGGTTAGAAGATACAGAAACAAGTACAAATACACTCAAACACCTCATATTCGACAAAGGAGCCAAACACCCTCATTGAAGGAAAGAGAGCCTATTTAACAAATGGTGCTGGAAAAATTGGCTTACCACATGCTAAAGACTAAAACTAGACCTGTGTGTCTCACCATGTACTAAATTAAAATCATAGTAGGTCAGAGATCTAAACATTAAAACAGAAACACCAAATTTGCAGGGAGACAGAATAGGAAGAACTCTTGAAGACATAGGTGTAGGCAAAGACTTTATGAACATTTCTGAAAGTTTGGTTAGGTGTCTTCTGATTTCCTCTATTTCACTGTCCTCTGGATTTGTTCTGGGTGGGCTGGGGGTCTGGGGTTGTGTTTTGCTCCCATGTCTTGTCATTTTCTTTGTACATACATACATTTCACCCTTTCAGTTTGTTTTTAGTGTTGATTTTTATATTTTGATTATGGGAAGTTACTTTAAGACAAGTATCAATGCTTTCCTAGGAAAAGTCTGTTCTTATGGTGATTTCTAGGTGTATGTGGTGCTTGGTTCTTGTGTTTGCACAGGAAATAATACAAAGAATCAGTGTTTAGGACCACATCTTATTAAAAGGCTTTTGCATAGCAAAAGAAGTCACCAGTAGAGCAGGGCGAAAACCCACAGACTGGGAAAAGATTTTTCCAGCTGTCCCTCAGACAAAGGTCTAATATCTAGAATATACAAAGAACTCAAAAAAATCAAACCAACCAAATTCAAAGACCCAGTCCAAAAATGGGCATCTGAAATGAATAAACATTTCTCAGATGAAGAAATAAAAATGGCAACTAAATATATGAAAAAGGGTTCAACATCACTAGTCATTTGAGAGGTCCAAATCAAAACAATGCTAAGATTCCATCTCACTCTAGAAAGAACAGCTATTATCAAGAAATCAACCAATAACAGATTCTGGCAGAGCTGCGGGGAAAAAGGTACCCTCCTCCACTGTTGGTGGGAATGTACATTGGTCCAGCCACTGTGGAAATTAATATGGAGATTCCTCACAAAACTACAACCAGAGGTTCCATTTGACCCAGCTATTCCTATCCTTGGCAT